>JAYMFT010410040.1:0-18308 GCA_038088735.1 Panulirus argus | reverse complement strand
TGTGTGTGTGTTCGTGCATACATAGGAGTAAAGATATGGTACATATGTACAAGGTTAAGAGATTAGGAAACACGAATTCAAGACTCCCTGCTAGTAACACAAAACGGTAATCACATACACAGGAAGTTCGTCGAAAAATGCAATGATAGAACAACTAAAGGCCATAGTAAGAATTTAGATAATATACGCGTTAGAAGCATTTAATAGCATAAGAGCAGAGGACGTATGACATAGACTAAATAATGATATAGTGACCGTGGACAACTACAGATGATTAAAAAGTTGTGTGAAAGAGATGGGGCGCCACGAGTGTAAAACTTCCTCCCTGTACAGTACAAATTAGCATTACAGATAGGTAATTGCTCTCTCTCTCTGTCTCTGTCTCTCTCTCTCTCTCTCTCTCTCTCTCTCTCTCTCTCATACATACACACGCACACACGCAATGTAAGTTTGAACAACCCTCAGTATCTCGGTAATATGAAGACCTCTTGTACTAATCAATACCTTGTCAGCATCCCAGATATTATCAACTGGACCTTAGAGAAGCACAAGACGTCTTTGGCTTTTAAGTTTGTTGACTTCATCGAAGACTTCGACCTACTCATCCGTATCAAAATCACCAATAAGTCCATCAGCAATGAGATACGAGAAATTCCCATTCCTTGGCTTGTGGGCTTCCTCGGTGAGCGTCGTAAGGCTGAAGTCTTCCAGTTGGTTAACACAAAGATGGGACCGCTGTGTTTTCTCATCCTTATAAATGATGTCCTGATGGATTCATCTACTCGTTGGAGATACGTTGACAACTCCACCATTGGTGTCAGCTTGGAAGACAGCTCTCCTGACGCATCGCCTTCCAGGACACCCTTTAAAAGCCTCTGGAACTGGAACACCGCCAACACCATCAGCAAAACTTGGACCGTCGTCACACACACCAGTCTTGACTTTCAATCATTTCCCACTCACTACTGTCTCACTAGGCCCTAGTCTCCTTCAGTATACTATTCTTCGTATCATTTTCGACAATAAACTAAACTGGAAGGAACACGTCAGTATAAACATCAAATCTTTCAGCTACCATTTCTACATTCTGCACCGATTCAAAGCGCCCGGATTTTCTGCATCTGAACTCAAAAAGCATCTACACATTCTATACAGACTCATTTATGTCTCCCCTGCCTGGACCCCCTCATCATCCACTACATAATAGGGGATAGTAGATGGAGTGCAGAAAAGGTCATTCATTATAATCCTCAGTCCTTCTAACACCACCTATCAACAGGTGTTCATTCCACTGATCTTCCCGACTCTCTATAAGCATCAAGTGAAAGCAGATGTGTAAAAAGTACCAATATTTGTAATCTAAAGCATTAAAGTATAGCTGCTTTGACAAAATTAAACTTCGATTCAAGTAAGAGTATCACATCTAAGATGTCCTCAAGTATGAGTAAGAAAATATCTACTTTTAAACGTTCATTGCTCAAAAGTACCATCTCAAGCATAATATCGATTATGATGAACAGTAATCGCAACAACGATAAGTTATGGGCCAACTATATTTATCAGGTAATGAAAAAAATATGACTTCAGCCAACCTCAGAGGCACAAAATAGCCGCTCTCAAGCAACAAAGTAAGTGGTGTGTGTTGATACGAGCTGATATGTTCAGAATAAAGGGGAACAATTTAAGAATGTCTATCCCATCGACACAACAAACCAGGCACTGGATTGGGAGAAAGTTTTAGAAGACACTAAGATATATAGAAAATACATGAACAGGGTTTTGACAATACATCGATCATGGTCCCGATGAAAATTCACCATACGTACTGAAGACATCTGCAGACACGATATACGACCTCGTGAAAGGCTGTTTAAGAGTTCTCTGGAGAAAGGCGATGTGCCAAGGGAATGAAAAAGTTCAAACGTCATACCCGTCCATATAAAGGAGACCGGCAAGAAGCGCTGAACTACAGGCCAGTACTCAAGATCATCAGGAAGCAAGTGGCTGGCTTTCTGCAGAGCGAGATATTATCTATGTGAGAGACAACATGGTTCTATGGAAAGGAGGTCATGTGTAACGAGCCTCTAAGATTTATACGAAAGAGTTAGCTCTGTCTTAGACAATAGGGCTGGACTAACAAAAAGCATTTAGGACCGTACTGCATAGGAGGCTGATTAAGAAGCTGTGTCACCGGAGAAAGGAGACTCCGATGGACAGAACATTATGATAATGGAAGGGGACAAAGGACATATATCAGACGAGCCTTCTCAAAATGGATGGAGGTCACCAGTGGACTGCCGTAGGGGTCTGCTCTGGAACACATACCGCATTTGGTCTATGTATGTGAATGACGTACCAAAAAGTGTGGACTCCTACCCGATTATGTTTACAGATTGTGCAAAGGTCATGAGGAAAGTGAAAAGCGTGGTGGACTGCAACATTTTACAAGGGGTGCTTAGGTAGACTCCAGAGTTGGCCTGATACATGGTTGATGAAAAACAGAGAAAGAAACCTTCGATATGTTCATAATTTTGCAGGAAATAAGCTGCAGTAATCTGTGCATGAGGAAGACATGGGAGTGGGCATCATTCCTAACCTGTTGCCAGAGTATCACGTAAGGAGAACATTTAAGGTAACCAACTGTCTTCTAGCAAATATTAGAACTGTATTCATGTCCATGGATGAAGAAATTGAGCAAACTGCTCACATCGTGCATAAGGCCAAAATTTTGCAAGTTTGGCTACCGCACTGCAGGAAGCACAAGGAACCGATAACGAAGGTCCCTGAGAAAACATCAAAGATGATACCATGATTAAGAAAGCTAAGTTACACGGGAAAGCTAGATTTGCTCATCTTGAAAGAGAAATAAGGGGTGACCTGACCCCATCCTTTAAGTTTTAAAACATTAATGACATAGACAATGAACAGATATATGGACATAACAACAAGAGGACATAACACAGAATCAAGAGAGGGTATCGTTAAAAAAAATGTGAGGATGTACTTATAGAGCGCGAGAGTGGTGGAAAATTGGAATAAAATGCTACTGTCCTAAGATATGGTTAAAACACATAGCGTACAGAAATTTAAGAAGCTGTATGAAGGAGAATATCTAAAGGATGGGGTCCTATGAATGTAGAACACAGTTCCTTTACAGTTTAATAGGTAATCACACACACTCACAAACACAAACAAACACAGACATACACACATACATACACACACACACACACAAATACACACACGTAGTGTAGTTACGGGTCTCCATGGTGTAGGTGTTAGTGATACTGATAATGAGTCAGCACTGGCAAACTCGGGGATGGTCCTGCCTGGGCTCGAATCCTGGACGTGGCAGTCGGTCCACATCCAACCCAGGTGCTTATCCTCCCGTCGGGGCTGGTCGATAAATGGGTACCTGGCTTAGGCTGGAGTGTGTACGTGCATACATATATAGAGTTAGTATCTGACATACATGCAAGGTTAAGGGACGGGGCAAGACGCATGTAAAAACTCAGTAACTAACTGAACATGCCATCCCTAACCTGTTGCCAGGGTCTCACATTAGGAGGTTAGTAAGGGAGAGAAGCTGCGTGCTGGCAAATGTTAGAGAAGCATTCAAGTTTATGAATAAGGAAATATTCAGCAAGCTGTTCACATACTGAATAAGGCAAAAACTAGAATATGCTTCTTATATCACGTCATCCCACCTACAGAAAGGCAACAAAGATGGTACCGGAAAAAGAGAGAAGAGTAACAGGAAATGCTACAGGCCTCAAATTTACCACCATGAAAAAGGGAAGAGTGACCTGATTACAATCTTTAAGTTTTCAAACCAGACTGAGAGTACAGTGAACATTTCTTCGAAGGGTGTAGAAAAACAAAAGGACATAAGAAATTAAGAAGGGAACTTTTAAAAAGGCTGAAAGGATTTTTCTATACCATAAATGGAGACGTGGTACATGCTGACAGCATACAGAAGATTGAAAGGTTGTATGACAGTTGATGATATTAAAGAGATGGGGACCCTGGAGAGCTGTGTATTTTGTTTCAAGTAAGGTGACCGAAACTGAACAATATCTACGGTGGTGATATAGCGGTAAATTGTAGAAACTTAATTTCTTCGATTTGAATGCCATTGTATAATTTTATTCGTATTTTTTAGTGCTTCTGTGTAGTGTTTTATTTGGCTTTAACAGTAAAAATAGGTAATCAAAAACAGATTTCTTCCAGCAGGGTAGAAACCTCCTAAATGAGAAACAACACGGTTTCAAGGAAAGGATGTCATGCTTGACGAACCACTTGAATGTCTACGAGGGAGTGAGTTATATTGTAGACAACAGAAAAGGTTGACTGGATTGCCTGTATCTTGACTGCCATAAAGCATTTAACAACGTATCACATAGGAGTTTCATAAATAAGCTGCATCTTCAGGCAGGAAAATGAGGAAGACTAAAAGATGGACTAAAATATAAGTACCTCATGAGCGTCTGCTCAGAAAAATAGCGGCACATGACGTCGGGGGTTGTGTGTTTAATTGGATTAGGGCGTGACTCACTGACAAAGAACAGAGGGTATGCATCGACGGAGTTACATATACCTGTAATCTCCAAGACATCAAGGGTTTCCCGTTTCTTTATGTGAGTTGTCTCCTTACTTTATTCAGTACACTGTTATAGACTACTATAACTTGTTTACATAATTCCACGTCATGTTCCATTATTCTCACCAAGACAGCTTGCGATGTATGGCAAACATTCTCATTTAGTTTGTCATCACTCGCTCCTCCCTCCTTTTTAACCTGACTACCCATTCAACCTTCTAGCTTCCAGCACGCTTCACTAAAGCTTTGATTGCTCTCTCAGACTCCAGGATATTATTGCCCTTTTTTTTTTTTCTCATCAAATTTCTTAGTTTTCTCTGTCGTCTTTTATCTATTTCTGCCTTCACCTGTAATTCTGGGAATTCATTTACGACCTCTTGGACGCTTTCGAAGCCTCGCACCACCTTTTGACTGGAAATGCTGCCTCTCTTGTAAGCCATTAATTTCAGCTCTGTTCTTCCTTTGTATCTCACGTTTGACGCTCTTGTTGTTTACGTAGTTCTCCAGCTCCCTTCTCCAGTGACTGCATTTTTTTTTCTTTTCTACTAGTCTCGTATGATAGAAGAGCCCGATCTACCTCTTCCGGTACTTCTTACATCGCTTCACTCATCAACGCACTCCGTAAACTTTGAATGTTTATAAGGCTAACAATCCAGTTGGTTTTTCTCTACCATCCTTCTCCCGTTCTTTCAACAGAAGAGATCATCCAATCTTCTGTTGAGGGTCTAGTTCACCTGTTCGTACAGAACTCCTGGCGACATTGGAAACCAGAAGAACCTCTCTTTAACTAATTTCACACCATTTTGATATCATTTTCCCTTGTTAATGATATTTTTTCTTTACTGTGATTTAGTATTTTTTATTGCAGTTACGTGGGTTATTGAATGTATGTAATCACTGGCTAGGTAATATGTCTGTGAAGGTGTTTTTGGCAAAGCCAACCCAGCATTTACGGGCTTCCTAACGCTAGCTAGTCTGATGACGCTTAATCTTGCCTTGTTACCTACATCACGAATTCTAGGTTTACCGTTTGTCAGTAATGCTTTAATACCTTAAATTGTCATAACTTGTCTTTTCCCCCACCTAGCATCCTTACTCCTCATTTCATTTTCAGCTTTGGATGTTTATCAACATCCGATTACTAGTCGTTCTGGAGGAAAATAAACAAGCGTGTGTACTCGGGTATTAAGCAAGCGGGAATTACAGCTGCCAGGTCGTCAATTATGATTCTGCGTTTCTTTGTGTTTAGATTTCAGACCTAGCTCGCCCTCGGCTGGCAAATCTTTTGTGCACGCTTCTCATGATTGCATATAAAGCTGTAACCAGACTCGTTCCGTGAGGTAAACGTTCATGATACGACGATCATAAGTGAAACGAGTTACCTTGCGTTTGAGCGTGCACTATGACGAAAGCGGGGCAGCGTTTTTAACTTGTGGTAGACAAATTTGAGTGTCGTGTCAGGGTAACGGAGAATACAGCAGTACCACTGTGATGGATTGCCACTGCCTCTTCGTATGCAAGTCCAACAGTGGTTTAAGCTTCTTTGTCTCACAAAACGTTGTGGCAGCGCCGTAATTTCCGAGCCATTTTTTTTTTTCTTTAGCTTGACCACCCTCGCCACCTGCCTCTAGAACCACCCCGTGGGACGCAGGTGCCCTTGATGTCTAAGGCAAGATGGGTGGTTGGTTTATTTGGGCTCTAGGTATATCGACCACCAGCTGGGGGATTAAAACCTATGGTTTCAAGGTATAACAACCATTTGAAAGATTCTGAACACTTTCAAGCATTCAGGATAGTCGAGATTCCTACATACACCCTATCTGGCTCAGGAAATACACGATAATGGGAGACCCCGTCATGTGTTTGGGTTTGTTACCTGCGGCTGATTGAGAAGGTCTGCAAAACGCACTCATTCAGTTATGCATTTATTTGTTGGTATCCTTCTCAGTATTTCAGGTATTTTGTATTGCTTTTCCAAGCCCAAACTTCCCCATGGAAACTTCTTCGACGGAGTCTCAAAAGATTTTGCCTTTGTTCCGCACCGAGAGACTAGACTGTAGGCGTGCCAGTGTAATCCCTGGACGAGCTTCGCCCACCGACCCACAGAAATCTTTTACTTTTGACAGACGGCGAGACACTGACTAGGCTCTTACGTACGTAATCCCTCGGCGAGTTTCGTGGACGGACTCGTGTCGGAGGTTTTCACAACAGACGTCCAATGAGACGCCTGCGTTTGCCGTATGTTATACTAATGTGTTCCTCCATAATGTATCTTAAACATTCTTGCATCTATCCATCCATGCGTGTGTTGGCATGCAAGCGTTTACGTCAGTCTCTCCATCGGGGTCTAAACAAGATCGTCCTTAAGCACGATTAAAGCTTTGACCGAGTTGTGTTGTGTGCTTGTGTGCCGCGGCAGAGGGAGATATATCAAAGATTATTAATTCATAATCTATAACTGTCCCAGGACCACTTTCTGAAATGGGTCCTGACGTTATTCCAGGACACCCACCGCAGCTCCTGCATCTCCAAGGCTGCGTTGCTTCCAGTGGCAGGGGAATGATTGATTTCTTTGGGATGAGAAGTTCTTCGACGACACTGTGCTCCATTTCGTCATCGTACTATGATACAGCTAATATATGTATAATGGCTTTATTGGCATATGTACCAGAAGCTTTTGGAAAGTCAAAGACGCAGTTCCTAGTAATTTACAGTAGCCTCTTGTAAACATATTTGCTTACCGTAACCCACCATTCCCTGGCACTACAACATCACGATACCCCGACTAGGGTAGCTCCAGTCAGGTCATAGAATAGAGTAGTCTCCCCGAAGACACAAAAACCACTCGCTATACGTAATGAACATATTGTTGACAGCAGTGCTCTAGAAAATAACGAAGTGATTATTTGAAATCCTAGGGAGAGAGTTCGGCTGAAACCATCGTCCTCTGACACTAAGAATCACACTCGGGAAAACAGTTGCCCAAAGTCAGCTCTCAGGTTCTCAGTTTTCGGGCCAATGATTGTGAAGGTTCTACTCTCGTAAGCAGAGAAAAAGTTCATATATTTTCAGAAGAGACACCTACCCAGGTGTAAGTACCTTGTTTTGTTGATAGATTAGCTTGCTCACAACCTAGCTTGGGTCTTTGTTTCTGTGATGGCCTATTAATAGTAGCTTTAGTCAACCTTTGCTGTTATCAATAGGTATAGATAACAACTGGAAAGTAAGGACAAAAAAGAAAGAAAAATAAGGTTAGAAAAGGAAACACAGGGGAAGTAGAAATCAGGTAGGCTGGCCACCTAGCGGTGATTATGTTAACACATAGCAAAGACATCAGTCCAAAACATGTGATGTTTTTCGCTTTACATATTCAAATACTTTGTGATACTTTCATTCTTAATTCCATCTGAATAAACTAGCTCTCTAGTAACAAGAATCGTGCATTTATTCTAAGCTTTTTCCGCCAGATTACATGTAAGGCCCGCTGCAAGTAGATAGATGTAAAGTTTTATAAACAGCCTCATATACAGGAATATTTGCCATTCGCTATCTTATTGTCCATAGTATTTGTGAACCACCAGTTTATTACAATGGTATCATGACAGCAAAAAACCTTGCCCACCACAGAAACTCACCCTAACCCCCTCTTACAACAGTACTACAAAAATAACAAAAAATGAAATGTCACGTTTACATTTCAGTCCTTTGTCATCTCTCCTTTGGCCTTCATTACCACCTGCAGACGTCTGAGCATGGGACTGATAAGGTTCCTGAAATATTCTGGGTCCATGTGTTGGGTCCATAGGGTCTTGATCTCCTGAATAAGACTGGGCATTAATGAGGTGCTGCAGGAATCAAGCTTAACTTTCATCTAGTTCCACATGTTCTCGATTGGGTTAAGGTCTGAGGGTTTCCAGGCCACTCCAGCAGCTGAAAATTTTTCTCTGATATCCAGTTCATCACCTCTCTAGCATTATAGCAGAGGGCACTATCCTGCATAAAGTGATCACACCCGTGATCCTCATAAAATGGAATGCAAAAGGTTCCTCTAGCACCTCTCATGTGCAACTCTCCATTCATTGTAATGTTTTTGGGTAAGAAGTACAACTCTCTCGAACGCATTGTTCCACTAAAGCAACTCCCGGATCATCACAATGTATGGGCGTTTCATCGTCTTCACTGTGAAACGAGAGTCATACTTGATGGCATCCTCCGGCCTCCTCACCACCCTCTCCTGCCTGACTTCACTATTGCTTGCTCCCATTATTCCAATCCATTTATTTCTTTGCAAATGCGAATCGTTTGCCTTCCATCGTCGTAAGTAGGGGTTTAACAGCTGGCCTTCGGTAGGGAATGAGAAGGTCCTTTACCTGACGATGGTTAATGGTTCTTTGAGAAACGTTTCCTAAAATTTTAGTTAACTTTTCTTGAGTTGGGCGGCTGAAATGCTGGGTTGTTTCAATATTTCTCCTCTTAGGAGTTTATCTTTAGATCTAGAAGTCTTCCTTGGGCGACCAAAGATAGATTTTGTTGATGGGATGGCAGTTTAAGGGAGGCTACGATCGCTGGCAAACAGCCACCTGGTCGTGTGTGTGTGTTTGTTTTTTGAATTTTGCGCGCGCGATTACTTTTTGTTTAGTACGAAGAGAGAATTTTACAACCGTGTTGCGTTTATAGTGTCTTTACTCCTTTGCACACACACACACACACGCGCACACACACACACACACACACACACATACACACACACATACACACACACTAATCTAAGCTAGGTACCCATTTATCGACCAGCTGTGAGGGAAAGATTAACGGCTAGGTTTGCTGTAGGCAGAATGCCATGCCCATGCTTTAAGCCCATCGGGCCCATGTGTGAATCGTGGTCAGCGACGCTTGCCATAACAGCACAAAAACCCATGTATGTGTGGGTGTGTGTGAGTGTATGCATGAAGTCAAGAGAGTAGGTGTGTGGTGTATGTAAGGATAACATATCCAAATCTATCCCGCCAGATCAGGTTTGGTGAGATAAAGTAAAAACAACACTTTTTGTTGCGAGAGACGTAAGATATAAGTTTGAGAGTTTAATAACACATCTCTTTAAAATTCTTTGAAATATATATATATATATATATATATATATATATATATATATATATATATATATATATAATTCATATAAACATATATTTATTTACATAATCTATATGCATCCATATATATATATATATATATATATATTCCAGTGTTTCTTGTATTTCTCTGCACATTAAACCGACCAGCCAGCCCACTCTGCTCCTATAGTGATTGGCCGCTGATGATTTATGTTCCGTTCATTAATCAGCAAAACAGGACTAGGTTGGATCAGTGATCAGCTTCCGGTTCTTCAAATTAACGAGAAGTGTTGAAAAGTTTCGTAATTACTCCAGAGCGAGAACAGCTGATATTATAGTAGATTAATTAATGGCATTATAAGCCAAGCCTCATTGTACGACAGGTATTACGTAGCTCATTACGGCAACTAATTGCCAGGTACCTTGAGTAATATGAGATAATTACACCAACGACAACATCAATTCACTTACATTGTAAACAGATTTAATTGCGTCCACAGGTAGAGAATGCGCCTGCGTGGTCCTCGCCCGTAATGACGAAGGTAAACCTGTGATGCTCGTCCATAATAAGCGTTTGTAGAGCTGACTACCTTGGGAAGCCTCGGGCATGTCAGTACTCAGGGACATGGCCCTCATAGACAGCCCTAATGAGCCTGCCAAGTACTGCTGCGTTAATCTTTAAACTGTGTTTCTCGAAGCGACATCTCAAAGCTATGGAGTACAAAGAGAAAACAAAGACATACGAACAAAATCATGCAGCAAATCCCTAAATTCCGTTCATGTATTTTCTTGCAGCACTGGAACCGAAGCAGAACACAGTCTTCTTGAACTGTAAAGTGTGTGGATATTTTCCCCTACACTAAAACTCGAAAATCTTTTCTATGAATCCAAGAATTTTGTTCTTTTTACTGCTTCTGTGCCTTACTTACTTGGCTTACGGTCGCTACATATTATTTCACCGAGGTTTTTTCTCTTTGTTCACCTTTTCTACATCACTAAAAATCATACTCTATCTTGTTTTCTCGTTTTCGCCACCGATATAGAGAACTTTTCAGTTAACGATATAGAAATTCGTTTGTTCTCTGTGAGCCCTGTTCATCTCTTTGTTTGTCATTTTGAAGCTGTAGAAGATCATTTTCTATTTTAGATCTATTTTTGAGCTTAAAATCATCTGCTGATTTTGATATATCACAATGTAGCCCATTATCAGCATCATGGATTTATATCAGAAAGATAACCGGTCCTCAGACATCCCTGTGGCACACCACATGTTACGTCTAGCCATTCTGGGGCTTGACTGTTAATCTTTTACTTTTTATTTACGGCCAATCAACCAAAATCATAATCACACGTCAATCTGTATCATGTGACTGAACTTTTGCTAGTAACCTTCTTTGAGGAACTTTTCTGAATGCTTTTTTTAAAATCTCAGTAGATGAAATCAACTATTTTACTTCCATCTTATATGTTGATAATATCATAACAGAAGTTAAACAGATTTCATAGAAACGATTTCAATGAAAATCATGCTGAGAGTTGTTTATGAAGTAATCATCCTCTAAATGATTTACTGCTTTGTCCCGATTGATAACGTTATCAATTTTATCGACTACGCTCATTAAGCTAATTGTGCAATAATTTCCGGCCGAGGAATTATTGCCTTTTTTGACATCGGTGTGACACTGTCAGATTTCCAGTCCTCTGGAACTTTCCCCATAGCATGTGACTTATCAAAGGATCAGTCAAGTGCTTACTTATATATATTTTCGATTTTTTTTCATTATCCTTTGTTAAAACTTACCTGGTTCTGATGTTGTACGTTCTTTCATTGAACTTTGAACGTATAGTATATCGTCAACGTTTATGTCAGCATGTTGTAAAATGTCTTCCTCTCATATCAGAGGAAATAACTTCAGGAGACGAGTTATGTCTTCAGTCGTAAATATGGATACATGAAAAACATCATCTAAGATCTCTGCCAAGGTTTCATTGCCTTAAACACGGTCGCACATTTCCGTAATTGGACCAGTTGCCTGGGTAATACCTCTCATGCTTTTTACATAACCGTAAAATTCGTTAGACTTTCTACTGTTTTTCCAGCAACATACGCCTCCTACTAAGTTTACTTTGACATATAAGCCTGTTAGTTTTGTCTCCGAGTGTGCGTGCTACTTTCGTAGACTACAGACATTTCTTTATTCCACTAACCAGCTTTACAGGGACTAATGAGTTACCAAAAAGTGATTTGCTGATGGTCACACTGTTCTTCAGCTTCAACGTTATAAACAAGGTCATTATTTGTTGCTAGAATTAAGCCTGATATGTTGAAGTCACAAGTATGTAGGTATTTTCCAGCAAATCTAGCTGCTGGAAAACGATTCTTCTCATTTAGTCATTTAGCTGCTGGTATCGTAAGAGCTTCCACTTTGATCGATTCGTGTTCATTATAGATTTCTGCTAATTGATCTTAAACTCTTTCGTTTCTCTCTCTGGGGGCCCTATGAAATAATCTTTCTCTCTTTCTTACGAAGCTTATCATTAGTTTATACAAAAATGGAGTCTATTTTATCAACAACCAGAGCTTTTTTCAGCACAGGATTAAAACAAGCTTTAGCGAAGAGCAACACACCACCGCCTATTTCATTTCCTCTGACGTTGTTAAACAGAGTCTGCCCAGGTAAATTGTAAGTCTGTATTCGGCAATGAAATTTCTAGTCTTGACGTCTAACCAAGATTCAGAAATACCAATCGTACCATTTTTCCTCCCTGCAGTTGTCTCAAATGATGTGAATTTGTTACGTATGCTGCGTCCCTTAACATGAAATATTCTGATTCATAACCCAGGATTTGTTGCCTATATATCAGGGGCTGCGGTTTTCTACCTAGGCTTGGGCAGACACGCTCAAGAGCATACCAAAACATGCAAATCCCCTTTCGCCCAGGTGTGGTTCGTCTATCGTAGATACACCAGGTTGCATGAAAAATAATTTGTACGTCTTTACTGACCGTTGTTGTCCATGCATCATGTCCATTCCATCTCACTCTTATATACTACTGGTGCAAAGTGGAATGATCATAGTGAAAACAGACAGAAGCAGACTTTGATCATACTGACGAATGAACGGTTCAGTCACCGAGTGAGGAATGTTAGGGGTGCCTGGGATACAGCTTTATTACCCGTTAGTGACTGGATATAAAAGTTGTTGATCTGGAAAGAAAACGAATATTGATCGCCATATGTGACCCCGAGTGTCACAGGCTATCGATGCTGGTGCCACCTCGAGCAGTGTGAGTCAACATACTAGTATATCAAGGCACTCGCCAACATATTGGCGTATGAGGCACTAAGCAGCATGCTGATATGTTGGGGTACTCGCCAAGATGATGGTATACTGAAACACTCGCAAACATTCAGGTACATTAAAGCACTCATCAGTACGACACTCGCCAACATACTCTTATCTTGAGGCACCCATCAACATGTTGTTATCCTGGGGCACTCACCAGCAAACTGGTATGTTGAGACGCCCTCCAACGTCTTGATATATTGATGCACTGACCAACATCGTCGTATGTTGAAGCAGTAACCAACATACTGGTATGCTGAGGCAGTCACCAGCATAGTGGTATAACACGCCAGGGCTTATTCCTCTACGATCCAGTTACTTAAGTATTCTGGAAACACGAGGAAGTATTTCCTGCTCTTCGGTGGAGAGATATTAGGGGTCCTCTGTGTCGTGCGGGATGGGTTATTGACTAGAATAATTTTGCTTGCATCAAGAAAGAGTCGAGCAGCACACGGCTGTCTTGGTGTGGTAACCAAGGTTGGTATATGGTTCTCATGGGTTGAGGACAAGTCACACTACAGTGGGTGGTGCTCTTTGGGTGGGTTTAGGACTCATTACAGTGAGCTGTGCTCGTGTGATGAGGATAGGACACAACACTGTGTGTGTGTGTGTGTGTGTGTGTGTGTGTGTGTGTGTGTGTGTGTATGTGTGTACCTATGCGCCTGGTAATTCTTGCGAATGCATGCATGCATATGCCTCAAAGTGTGCCTGTGTCTATATACAGAGAGAGCTGGTTTTGTTTAACAATCATTTTCCTTGGAGAGATAGAGAGAGAGAGAGTATATCTAATATAGCACAGGTTAGGAGAGGACCGGCCGGTCTTAGGACAAGGCTTACCCTCTCCACCAGGAAGTGGACGGGACGGGATCAATCCATCCACTCACGTCAACTGATAACCTGTAGACAGACAGACGACTGCGATCGTCGGGTAATCTCATCCTCCTCTTGAACGAGCGTGGCGCTACTATTATGGACCTTATATCGCATAATCATGTGTGTGTGTGTGTGTGTGTGTGTGTGTGTGTGTCGTCTTTCTCTCTCTCTCTCTCTCCTTCAAGCATTGTCCCCCCCCCTCCACGTATACCTGGTCATATACCTTCCCACTGCTTCAATATCACTGTACAGCAAAATCGTCCACCTCGATTCTGTTCGTCTAAAATCACAATAAACGCTTCGTCGTTTTCTATCTGTTGAGTTCCCCTTTTTAAACCTAACCTCCCATCACATGGTTTTCTCCTTATCTCTTTCTCACAAAGGCTCTTCACTGTGTGTGTGTGCGTGTGTCTCGTTGAACGTGCAACTCAAGATGTGCTCTTATCGCAGAGCTGTCCGCAGTCAACACAATGCATATGCTTCTGCTATGGATGGATCCTGCAATGAACTCTAACGGCGATGTCCTCTTGCTGAGAGGCGGCTAGACAGGTAGACACACACACACACACACACACACACATTACTGAACTGTCAATAATTACTCATAACTGAAAGACACTTCTCATTTACCTGAATTTCGTGTTGTTACTCATTCCCGAAAAAGATATCTCTTCTTTAACTCTATACCTAATCGTTACTTCTATCTCAAAAGATCAACAACTTGTACTCCTGCAGGCAAATCATTCTTTTCCCAAAGCACCGTCTGTTCGCATTTCTTCCCCTCCAAAGCGGAGTTTATGATACATCTCGCGTTGGATTTCCTAATAATTTCTGGACGCTGTTGACGACAGTTCCCCCACCCCACCCCAGGTGGAAACGATAGTTCCTGGGTATCATCCCGCGCTCTGTATTATCCGAATCGCTAGCGAAGTTAGAGAGGCTGGGTGTTAAGCCTGATTCTGTCTTCATTATTTGGATGTCAGCAACCCGCGTCCTACGTCTTAGCAATCGTCAGCAAATTATCGGAATTGGTTGTTCAACCTCATTCTACAATCGTTATTCAAATATGACCATATGAACTACCAATCTACCTGTCGCTGACCCTAATTCTAATTTATATGGAATGTATCACAAGCGCAAGTGTTGCTATTGCAATTACCGATACGAGTCCAATTCTTCTGGCAAACCATTGACACAGATCAGGAATAGCAGCAGCTTCAAGGCCGTGCCCTGCGGCACACCATAAGTGACCACAAGGCCTTTCGAGAAGGATTCTGTGAAACGAACAAAAGTGGTCCAAGGAGTGAACCTTGTGGGACGCGATCTGTGAATTCGCTTTTTCTTTCGTTTCATCATTGCTCGTTTTCTGTTCAGTGAGGCAATCTTTCATCGCGGATATTTTGATACAATATTACCTTTAATTATACAATATTCCAAACGCAATTTTATCAAATGCCTTTTGAAAATTAAAATACGTGTCATCACAAGATTATAATATACATATATATATATATATATATATATATATATATATATATATATATTCTCTTAGAAAAACATACTAAAAATATGACAATCTGTTTCTTCAATTACCATGGCAACAACCTCTATCTTTTTCATCCAAAAAAACTTACATTCTCTTCTCATCTCTCAATATATCACCCACTTCAATTTCACACACACACTTAACCATACACCTTAGCATATCACACCAATCAATCTGTCGTTTGATTTCAATATTGCGTTATTTCATTACTGTTTTCTGTTTCTCTGAGCCCATACATCCTACTGTACTTAGTGACGTGTTTAGACCTGATGTTACTAAGCACAGTGTGCGAGAGTTATCCCCTAACCTAAAAACACAAAACAAAGCCAACATGTGTGTGTGTCCTATAAGCAGCAATATTCACCTATACCATTCTATTCCCAGCCGACACAGGAATAATAAAACGGGCCGAGCTATGAATAGCCTGGGAGACGAAATGAACGAGCAGGCAGGCAGGCTTCTCTCTCTCTCTCTCTCTCTCTCTCTCTCGACCAGCTTGAAATACCAGTCCAAAAAAAGAAATATGTGTCGGGGTATCCCTTTACCCCCCACCCCCCACTCCCCTCCCCACGTCAATTCCACGCGCTGCTCTTTAGAAAGCGAAAAGGTTATATTCCACGTAAAGAGGTAAAAGAGATTATCTCCTATGTATGTATATATATATTTTTTTTTTCCCTGCCAGAAATAATTAATTTCTGGTTATAAGGCTGAGAGAGAGAGAGGTGGGGGTGGTTAAGGTAATGGAGGGGGGAGGGAGGTTTGGTCGGTCGTGGTAGGGTGACAACAGACTCAGGAGAGTAAGCACGCTGACCTAGGCTAGGCTAGGCTAGCGCACTCCCACCCCTCCATTCGTCGCTAGACAAGTTATTGATTAGCGAGAGGCGCTCGTGTCCACCAACACTGCCAGCTGCTGCTGCCAACAACCAACAACAGCAGCACTACTGGTATCAACCAACCAACCGACCAACCACGTCACTCCACCAACCATCACCGGACAACCACGATCGCCACCACCAACAGCCGCTCTCCAACGCCGAGGAGAATCACCAGCACAATAACCATACTAGTATAGTCCGTCAACCACCGTCCTCTGCCACGCAACCACAACCACTATACAACGCTTACGTATAGAGATCACCATCATCAATTACCTTCACCACCACGAACCTCCTTCCTACCACCAACAACACCGCATAACCACACACATTAAATAAACACCGACACTCCACATGGTCCCCATGAGTTGAAAGCTTAACCAAAGACAACATTATGGAGATAAACATTGGTAAACTGATAAACTTCAGCCCACTTACTGTGTTGTGTGTGTGTGTGTTTCTGTAATGGCTTAACCTGAGGAACCTTGAACCCCCCCCCCCCCCAACAACCCCTCACAGTGGTCTCAACCCACCCCCCGAACTCACTCTCGGGCTGCAGCAGATAACCCACACCAGGTCCTCACTCAACCCGTGACTCGAACGTCATATACAAATTTTGGGACAAAGTTATGGCGCCGATTATCATACGAGTTCCGCAAACCTTGTCTGATTTTCCTCCTGCTGTGAGCACGCGTTTTCATGTACCCCCTCACCTCACCCCACAAACGGACACACAGACCTCCTCACCTTTTCTTAAGACATCATCCATCCCTTCCTAACTCCAGCTGGGCTGGCAATCCAGCTTTAGCTATCCAATTACCGTAAAACCTTCTATAAACGTCCTTGGCATCATGAAAACCTTTAAATATTTAAAATATTGAACATCATCTTTGTGTCACTATACATAGATGAGAAAGTGTCTCAAGTGACTTATGCTCTGATACCGAATTCCTTAACAAAAGGATATAAATATAAAAATAAATAAAGCCGTTAGCCTGTAGATGTCATGGAGTTAAATGCTGCCCTTGTTTACCCCGTTCGCCTACAATTTTTCATTCATCACCGAACGGCACCTACCTACCCCGCCCTACAACCCCCCCTCCTACCCCGCCCACATTAACTTGAATTACGTAAACAACGAGAGAAAAAATATCTACTATTTAGTATTTACCGGGCCAACGACGCTCTCGTAAAGCTAAATACATATATATGAATAAATAAATAAACGGAGCCGAGGAATAAACCCTCCCCCAAAAGAATTCCATTCCGGGTAAGTCTGTTTTTGAACGGCGTCGACGTACGTACGTACAAATTGCAGACCCCCGGACGCCAAAAATAACGCGCGCTTCAAGGCCAGAGCGGGCTGGATGACGTCACTATTGATTGTCTCGTCATTGGTGCGTCATGCCGGTGGGCGGGGCTTAGCCTCTCTCCCCTGCCCACGCTCCCCACCTACGGTTTTTTTTTTTATTCCTGCCACTTGGGTCACGCACCCTATTTGTCTCCCCCAACCCCGTGTTATACATACACGATATATATATATATATATATATATATATATATATATATATATATATATAGTCTTGCACTCTCCACTCATTAGACGCATATAGGAAATCACTTTACCCTGTGATCTGTGCTGTGGTCAAGACCGGTGGACGCGGACGGCTTCCTGAGAGCTGCAGCAGCCTCTCACACCATATGGACTTTTAGGGCAGGAAGTACGCAGATATACTCCCTGTTTACTTCTGTAATAATTATAATAATAATAATAAAAATCTTAATTATAATCATTATTTTTAGTTTAATGAAATATCTGCAGCACAAAGGCGTAATGCAGTATTTTTTTATGTTAGCTGAGATGGCGCGGGTAACTGAGGCCCTAATCAAGTCCATACCATGAACACTATATATATATATATATATATATATATATATATATATATATATTCTATG
>JAYMFT010410029.1:0-18309 GCA_038088735.1 Panulirus argus | reverse complement strand
TTGAGAAAGTGAAAAACATGTCTCTTGAAATGAGCCAGGTCATAGTTATTGGGAAAGACATGAGAAGGTATAGAGTTTTGCAGATCAGAGTTTTGCAGATAAGTCCCTAAATGGTAGTAATGGGCAATATATCTAACCAAAAGATTCAGTTTACCAGAAATTCAATTAAACCACTGCAGAATTACTTCAACATTTATGTTATCTCCTTCATTCACTGAAGGATGGCTGAAAAATCATGCTGGTTTGGCTGTTACACATTTTGCAAAGCAACTAACCACTTCTGAGAAGCTTGTTTGTTGAAAAAAAAAAACATATATATATACATATACAGGAAAGACAGAGAAAAGCATAGGATGAATACATAAAAAATAAAGGGAGGGAAATGCTGTAATGTTTGATAAATGTAAGGAATACTTAATGTTTGTCAAACCAGCAAAGGTATAACAATGTGAGCATGACTACAGAAAATCAAATTTTTCAAAAATAATTTCTTGGTACAATTTGAAACAATCAACTTCAGAGACACATTTAATGGATGATCAGTTTATTCAATCTTGAATCATGTCATAGCTGTACAATCTATTTTGGCTAGAACCATTACTAAAAGGAAATCATATTCCCAAAATAAACCATGCACAACAAATTATGTAAAGGACAATTCAAAATAAGCCAGGATCAACCAATGATAAGCTACTGGAAATAAAGACAGTCAATAGGGTTTAAGGTTCATAGAGCTAACAAATAACTGCCTCAGCCCAATTCCAAGCTTTAAACCACCATCATAACTCCTAAATAAACCAGGCACAACAAATTATGTAAAGGACAATTCAAAATAAGCTAGGATCAACCAATGATAAGCTACTGGAAATAAAGACAGTCAACAGGGTTTAAGGTTCATAGAGCTAACAAATAACTGCCTTAGCCCAATTCCAAGCTTTAAACCACCATCATAATTCCCATAACTCTATACAGTATCTTGAAATGTCAGAAAGAAATTCACCTACACTTAAACCACTATAGCTGTATTTCTGTAGTAGATCTTCCATAAAAATATGTCATATTCTATGCTCATTTTATGAACTTAATATTACAGTTACAAAGACAAGACACAATAAAGCAGTAGTGATCCATTAGGGAAACTTATTTGTTTCTTTGGATGTATGTTTTTGTAAATACAACATGGAGAAATAAATGCTGTGGACAATTAAAGTCATCTGACTGACAGACTAAACCAACAACATTTATGAAAAGTGTTAAAACTCTCCTGACAGGACACATGCCCCTCCTGTTTATGGGAAGGAAACAGATCTAGCGCTGCACATATAGTCAACATCCCAGCCAGTCAACACTTGCAAACTTTAAGAGAGCAAGGAAAAAGTGCATCAAGATAAAAAAGGAGGAACAAAAAACTTTAAATAGAATATTATGGACAAGACAGGAGAATATTCCAAACTTTCATAAATTCACCAAGAGTCAATTGTTAGTTAAAGAGCAGCTAATAATGCTAAGGGAGTCAGAGGGAAGATTTGTTAATGATGATGGAAGAATGTGTGAGGAACTGAATAACAAGTTCAGCGGGAAACACTATAGCCCCAACGCCAGTGAAATGAAATGGGGAAGAGAGAAGACATTCACTAAAAGGTCTTGACCCACACAAGGCCCATGGTCCTAATGAAATTTTAGTGTAAGTGCTCAAAATGTATACAAATATTCTAGCTAAACCACTTGAAATACTGTTCTAGATGTCACTGGAGAAAGGCATAGAGCCAAAGTAATGGAAAAGAATGAACATCATAACATATCAATCTATAAGAAAGGAGACTGGAAATGCACTGTGAGACAGACTGGTCTTTCTGATGAGTGTGATCTGTTAAAGATAATTAGAAAGCAAACAGATGACCTTTTACAGAAAAGACAGCATGGTTCTAAGGAAATGAAATCAAGTGTAACAAACCTGCTAGATTTCTACAAGAAAGTGAGGTTTGTTAAAAGAGAGAGAGAGAGAGGAAGGGGGGTGGGGGGTTAAGGCTGTGAGGACAGCTTGAATCTGCACTGCCAGGAAGCATTTGAAAGTGTGCCATATGGAAAGCTGATTAAGAAGCTGGATCACCAAGCAGGAATTAACGGGAACTTCCGTCAATGGATAGAAATTATCAGTGGAAAAGAATAAAGGACACATGTTTGAGAAGCCTTCTCTAAATGGGTCAATATGGCCAACGGAACACCACAGGGTTCTGTTCTAGGACCATTATTCTTCTTCATCTACTTAAATCACTTGTCTGAAGGTAATGACTCTTACATGAATATGTTTGTAGATAATGCTAAGGTCATGAGGGAAGTGAAAAGCAATGAGGATTGCATAAACATATAAGGGAACCTCATTAGTCTTCAAAGTTGGTCTGATACATTGTTTATGAAATTCAACCAATGCAGTTGTAATATAGTAAGGATCAGGCACTGTGAAAGATGACCGCAATAAGCTTCAGGATTCTGTTTGTGAGAAGGGCTTTTGGAGCTGACATCATCCTTAACCTGTCAATAGAGTCCCACATTAGAAGAATAGTTAAGAACACAAACTTTCTGTTGGCAAATATTATAACAGCTTTCAAGTATGAGGATAAGGAAGTATTGAGCAAGCAGCTCACATCCTACAAAAGGACAAAACTAGAATATGCTTCTCAACATTGGTCATTATACCTGAAGGAGTACAAAGAAATAATAGAGATGGTCCAGATGAACACAACAAAGATGACACCAAAATTAAGTGGGCTGAGTTACATGGAAAAGCTACATGTGTTGAGTTTGACTATCTCGGAAGAAAGAAGAGTATTACGTAACCTGATCACAACCTTTAAGTTATTAAAACAGACAGATGATGTAGAAAGTGAATAGTTCTTTGAGAGATGCAGGGATAGAACAACAAGAGGACATAACATGAAATGAAGCAAGAAATATGATAAAAAAGATGTAAAGAACTACTTTTATGGTGTAAGAGTTGTGGATCAATGGAATGAGATGACTTGGATATAGTTAATGCAAATAGCATACATGTATTTATGAAGTATGATAGCTGAGAATGTTCAAGAGATGGGGCCCCACAAGTGTAAAACTCCCTCGCCATACATTATACTTACAAATGGTATGACACTGTTAAACTACAATATGATGGTGAAATATCATCTTTTGTGTCTTTATATTTACAATCATAATCTATGAAGAAAACAGATGATGAAACAAGGCATAGCCTGGTCACTGCCTGCCAGCCTGAGATAAGCACCCACTTGATCAACACAGAAACAAACTTAGTGACCATATTCTCAGAGAATTACAGTGTTTTTAATGAAACAAAAGCCCATCTTTTTGTAATATATCTTGGCAATACAAACATTATCAGATTTGCATGTCCTAAAAGATCTAGCATCATGATCATCAGAAGGATACCTTGTGCTTCATGCAAACGCTTCATGCAAACCCTTTGACCAGGTGATTCAAGTGATGTCTTAATAAAAGACATCTATAACTTTAGAGAAATGGTGGAAAACAGCCCATTCAGACAATACACATTGGGAATAGTAACTGTGGTTATGAAGTGCACTATTATGATGATATCGTATAATCCTCTAAAGAATTCTAACAACCTGGAACAAATATACAAATATAACAATGAAGGAACAATTAAGATGGTACATGAAATACTGAAACATACCCTTTTCAGACATGGTGTAGTATGATAATGGAGGAATTCAGTTATAGAACGATGCGCTGTGGGAATCTGAATTCTCATGATGACAAAGAGTTATGAAGACAAATTATTTAATCATATATGAAATATTTCCCATACAGTAGGGCAGCGAACACCCTAAGATGAGAGGGACTAATACATCATAATTACTATGCCTTATCTTCACACACATTGAGAATATCATACAGGATATATTCATAAAAAAGAGTTATCATGTACTGCTCAAGTCTGACTATGTGGTTAATGAGAATGTTAAAAGAGCAGAGTTGAGTTGAAAAAAGACCTAAAAAGAGTCGTAATCATGGAAACTACACAGACCTCAACAATTTATGTGATAAGAGAGACTGGAGTTCAGTAGCATTGTGGTGAGAGGTTCTGTGAAATTTGCAGTGTAGGAATTGAAATGGGTACTTCTACACTCAAATACAGGGGGGGAAATTGAGAGAGCGGGAGGAATGATTTAATAAAGATGTCAAAAAGCAAAGAAGCTTAGAATGTGCAATGGTGAAGATATCAGCAGCACTCTACCCAAACAGCAATTGCAAGGCATAAGAGAGCAAGAAGGAACAAGTACACTAGGATAACAATGAGGAAAACAGAAGCCTTGAAAAAAATATTGTGAACATGGCTGGCGAAAATCCAAAGTATGCTTGGATAACAATGAGGAAAACAGAAATCTTGAAAAAAATATTGTGAACAAAACAGGCGAAAATCCAAAGTTTTCCATACATTCGTCACGAGTATATTGTCAGTTCACACCGTCATGCACCATGAAACAACTGTGGTGTCAATGTCTAGTCTGGTCCAATTATCACCTGATGTAAGTCGTGTCACTCATCATGGCAGATAAATATGAAAATAGTGAACTGATGATCTGAAATTGTATGTAATGCCCTGGTGCCAAATGTAAGCCCTTTGTACTCATAATGTCGAATTTGCCTATTTTTTATTGAGTCATGTAAAATAAAGCCAGACACAAATGATTTACAAAAATTGCATAAACTGGCATCTAATATTTATCGAAAGAATAATAAAAACTGGCTGATAACCAATATTTACAGTACGAGTCCATAAAGTTGGCAACATTGCATCATGAGACAAAAGACATAACCTTGTTGACTGAAAACATTTACATGCCTGCAATTAATTCAAACGTCACTCATCGTTTTAACAACTTTATAATCAATTTTAATTTTCTTTGATAACAGTAAACTTCTTAAGCTAATTCTTAAGTCTTTAGCTTTGGAAATTATTCCATACTTAAAATGGCTGCTTATATCGCAAGCAATTTACAAATATGAATATGTATATAAAATAAAAAGAGCTGTAGATTTACCATGCTCCACAGTGTTGCATTAACCAATGAGTAGCCTTAATTAAAATGTTTCTTTGCTCCAGCTATCAAAGCTGAGTGAACAGGGTATAGCATGGCCCTTCTCAATCTTTCATCCACTGCCACATAGTCATTCAAAGTCAACTGCTCTTCTCTTCCATCATTCCTCATCCATATATATCTGTGGATCATCTTGTGCTGGAAAAAGGTGTCTGCAAGGAATAAATCCCTTCCAGCACAATCATCCACAAGATAACTTCCATTCTCATTTACTTCATTTACCAACTATCTCACCAATTTCATCACATCCTACTTTCACATTCATATCACCCATTACCCATTATGACCACGTTTCTGGTGAGAGCAGCTGGATTTTTAATTTTTGACTAGCTTCGATTTTTTTCAAAATTTATATCACAGCACATTCTACTGGCTAATTTGAACACACATTTGATAATTCTGATATTTCTGGGTTTTATTTACATCAAAAGGTGGAGACCTACTTTCTTTTCCCTTTAATAATTCAGATTATTCTCCTTGTATTCATTTTATAACAATATACAGTAATCCCTCGATTTAACGGACTCTGACATAACGGGTTTCAGATTTAATGGACCAGGCAAATAATAATAAATTAATTGATAATAACTGGAAAAAAAAAAAAAAAAAAAAAAAAAAAAAATTAAGCGCTGCACCATGCGCATTTCATATCACACTTGTTTTTGGTAGCAAGGGGTATACTTGCTTTGTTTCAGCCTCAGTCTGCCTCAAGCAATCATGCAGTCAGGTTGTACACATAGAATTGAGACTTTATTTATTAAATAATTTTGCAATCCTTACAATTTAAAATGGCATCAAGTGACACAGGAGTTGAAAGAAAGCATGTGAATTTCATACTGTATTACTGTATATTGTATATATCAAAAAATGGTTACATTCAATCCAACAGTCTTTCGGCATTAATGGACACCCCCTCCCCCTATTAGTCCATTAAATCGAGGGATTACTGTATAAGATATCAATATTATATAAAGTGTTTCCAATACGTGTTTGGAAGATTTGTAGCCAGTAATTATAAGACAGGTGGCTGCTTGGCTACAAATATAAATAAAAAATAGTCCTCCAGCCAAAACAATACTCCTCTAACAGGTGGAAAAAAAATCTGGAGATACCCGAAACTGTATGCTATGGTAGATAAAACGATATCCATTCTCTTGACTGTGGATGCTCAAAACCATGGTTGATAATTCCATGGTAGGCAAGGGACCTCTGTACTAGTAAACATTTACCTTTTTCAAAACACGGATGATTCTATAATATAATAACTAAAATAATGAATAAGCACTGTAAACCCCATCAACAACAAGTGTGCAGACCAAATGATCACAAATTGCCTCAAAACTGGTTTGTTAGGGAGTCGACATACAGAGCAGGTATAAGCCTAAAACAAAATTTTTAGCTGAAAAAGTCAAAGTTAACCACTTCATCAGGTTGAGTTACAGGCAGCACACTACAGTGCATATCTCTGACAGCCCCACCTTAAGACAATACACCAAAGCATCCACAACAAAATGATAGTCAAATAACTCAAGTGAACATTTCATACCTGATCTAGGCATTTTTCTTGCTATTTTAAATGACTGGCATAACCTACACTCTTTTCAAGGCAAGGAAGTAAGCCTATAAGAATAATGAGTCCATCCATGGCCTACTTGACCTCAGTCACTACACTCTCATCTCCACCAGCTAGTGTATTCCTCTGATGACAATACCAAAAGGGGCCAGTTCATGAGTTACTTTTTCTTCCTACGCACTAATACATTTTTCAGTTGCCCCCATACCTCAGGGATACCTCGTGAAGTCTTTGAGGGTCTTCATATTGACAGCCTTGGTTGGGCCCAGGCTGCTGGAATGGGCTATTGGACAACCAAGCTGTTGGAAGCCACAGCCTGGCGGGTCTGGTACACTTTATAGGTACTTGTCCAATACACTCTTGAGCTTATCTACTGTGCTTCCTACACTGTTTCTTATGATAGAAAGCAAGCTATTGAAGAATCTCAGGCCTTGGATGCTTAAGGTTTTCTCTCTCTTTGTGCATATTGCACTTTTGGATTTCAGGGGTAGTGTTTTACAGTTTGCCATGCCTGTTGTTCCAGTGGGATGCTTTTGTTGAATGTAAGTTGGGAAACATAATTTCTATGATATTCATGGTATAGATGAGATATACCTCTCCCTCCTGCCTCCTGTGCTCCAGGCAGACAGTTTCTATCCACTCGTTTTCAGGTAACTGCTGCAATAATGTAACTTACATGTGTTATCATCTGAAAATTCACAAGGCTCACTTATCTCTTAACTCCTTATTTAGCTTCTTGGCATTTTCCATTAGAATCTGGCCAGAAACGGGTACTCCTTCACTGCAGCACTGCTGAAACCATTCATGCACAATCTTATCAGAGTCAGCTGATTTTGCCTCATGCATTTTCTTAAGCTTAGCAATGCCCTTATTTATGTCACTTTCAATACAGTTTCATCAACTTTTTACAATGCTTTCTTAGCCAAAAATAACTGAAAAACTAACACTGATGCAATGTTTTCAATCTTCTGAAGAATTTCTGCTTTCTTCAAAATCATAGGAGTATTAAGATTTCTTTTCATACCATGAGTATCACTACGTTCATCACTGAATCTTGGATGATTGTTAAATGTCACTGTAGAGCAAAATACCTAGAACTATCAAGGAATTACAAAATACAGAAAAGAATCAAATGTGCTACCTGTGGATGCCTGGGCAGTGCCTACTCAACAGACAAATAGCTTCTGTAAATATACATTGTGGATTGAACGAATCATATGTTAACCTGTGGATTTTATTTTACCAATATATATAAATCTACAAATGTGTAGTGCATGTATACAGTACCATTGCATAAAGGCAAGGGAAAAAAAAGGTGAGTGTTCAAATTACAGAGGTCTACTGAGTGTACCTGTCGTGTTATATGGAAGTCGTGGTTGAGAAGGTGATTGCAAGCACAGAGCATCAAACTGGGATGGAACAATGTGATTTCAGGAGTGGTCAAGGATGAGTGGTTCAGATATTTGCTTTAAAGAATGTGAGTAAAAAATACATGGAGAAACAGAAGGATATGTATGTGGCATTTATAAAACTAGAAAAAGCATATGATAGGGATGATAAGAGATACTTTGTAAAAGCTGTTACAACAAACATGAGGCATGGGAGGAAAGCTATAGGAAGCAATAAGGAGTTTTTATCAAGATAATAAGGCATGTGTGTGAGTAGGTAGAGAGGAGAGCGATTGACTGTAGGTGAAAGTGGACGTACGGCAGGTATGTGTGAAGTCACCAAGGCTGTTTAATCTGTTTATGGATAGGTGGTGAGGAAAATGAATGCAAGGGTCTCAGAGGGAGTTGCAGGTATGCAGTCTGCTGGGGGTATTGGGGGCCTAAGAGATAAGTCAGTTGTTTTCACAAGCAGTCCCCTTCAAGGGAATTTCCCTATAATGATAAACAAGTGTCCCAATGTTTCTACCAATTTTGGAAGCAATACTGGAAGCCTTCAGCTATGACCTGAACGGGTTCAGCTTTCACATTATCATGGATGGTTGGAATGTCACCAAATTTACCTGTCAGCTTCATTAAAAATGGGGAGGTGGGATCAAGTGATTATGGAAGATGTGGCATAACAAGAATGTTTTGTTTTTTTTTAGCCAAAAATTACTGAATGGAAACAGCAGTGTATGAAGAAGCACTGTCATGGTGCAGAAACCATCAACCATTTTTCAACACAGATGGGGCAGTTTCTCCAAATTCTGTCCCTCAATCAAATCAGATCCTTTTTATAAAAGGCCTGATTTATCTCCCAAGTTTATACATCATCGTAGTACACTTCTATAGTGCCACATGTAGCAGATAAAGTCAGAGACCTTTTCACTTACACCTTGTACTTATCAGAAGTGAAGAGGAAAATGAAAATGGGGAAACCAAAATGAAGATGGAAGGATGGAGTGAGTCAGATTCTGAGTGCTTGGGGCCTGAACATGCAGAGGGGTGAGAGGCATTCTCAGGATTGAGTGAACTGGAGAATGTGGTATATAGGGGGTGACATGCCATCAATGAACTGAACAGGGCATAAGAAGTTGGCAAGGGAAACCACAGAAAGGTCTGTCAGGCCTGGTTGTGGGTAGGGGTTATGGTTTTGGTGCACTAAATAGCAGTTAGAGATTGGATGTGGGTGAATGAAGCCTTTTCTTCACTTGATTCTAACACTAATTCACTCATTCAAGAAACAGTGAACAAGTATGGAAGAAAATAAAGATATTCTTTTTTTCATACATATTCACCACTTCCCACGTTGGCGAGACAGAGTCCAGAACAGAGGACTGAGCGTTAGAGGGAAAAATCTTCACTTGGCCCCTTCTCTGTTCCTTCTCTTGGAAAAGTAAAAACAAACCTATCCCCCACCAATTCATGCAAGACCTCACCACAGTTTCTTCCCAAGATCTATATCTTCTACTGCTGTTTAAAGTCC
The DNA here is from genome assembly GCA_038088735.1 of Panulirus argus. Lineage (NCBI taxonomy): Eukaryota > Metazoa > Arthropoda > Malacostraca > Decapoda > Palinuridae > Panulirus > Panulirus argus. Next base: position 8,688 of record JAYMFT010410029.1, on the reverse strand, counting down.
TTTCCCAAAAGGCATTCTCAACTACCTCTTCTTTATCATTACATAGCACAAATGCAACCATTAGAGACCTTTTTATAATCTCACACTTGAATGCTGCAATTATCAATCTTGTGCTAACACATATATAAAATCAAACATCTTTCCAAACTAATCATCCTTCATTAACAATGCCAAAAACTTTTTCTTGTGCAGCGATCTGAATCACCTTGCAGGCCCAACTTTACATCTTTCACTCCATTCTACTCATGACATTCTATTAAATCCAAGCCTTGTCTCAAGCAATATCCCTCTTTAAAAGCATCTACAATTTTTATCCTCTTATATGCATCATTATTACTCTAACATTCCATCTATCCATACAAATCTGCATCTCTAGTATAAAGCAGATACAAGCTTGATACTTTCATCCAAGGCCAAATGCACCTCTTGTAGGGAATATTCTCAGATCTCAAGCCTTACAGACTAGCAAAAAGGCCAAAATCCAAATGTAAACTTGCTATGCTGCTACTAAAGTAGGCTATCTAAATCCTAAACAGTCTGCAGTACATATCTAGCCCTATGTATCCCTAGAGTATTGAATCATTCAATTCTATGCAGAAAACTCGCTCTGTACTAACCACAGGAAAGAATTACCTGTGTGACAGCTAATAATCCCCATTTGTTAAATGACTGATGGCAAAAGGGGAAATAACCATCATAATAGCCCTACATCAGATCCCAACAGCTTTGGCAACTTCACACAGGGACAATTAATGCTCTGTGAGCTTCACCAACCTATAGAAACAACTTAAAAAATATTTCAATTCTCTTCTTCAGCAATCACTGTAATTGCTGAAGTGGTCTACTGCTGATACAATATGTGAAACTCACTCCCAACCTAAACATAAGCCGGTCACAAATGTAACTGCACGTAAAGTCAACAATATGTCTAAACTTAATGATTTGCATGTTCCACCGCACACAGTCTTTAACTACTGAAACAAGCAGATACTTGGAAATAAGCATGTTCTTTTAAAGACTTATCCAATTTAGCAATAATTCTATTTTAACAGACCTAACTCTCATCACACATGGAGTGAACAATATTCAAAGTTTACAGATCTTCCTTTACTATATAGCTAATCTGGATATATCAATGTGAAAATAATCTTACTCCATAACAGCTTTACAGTTCATAATAATAAAAAGCCTTCTCTGTATTTCATAAATACAAATATGCTCTATCACTCAATTTGGTGTGACCTGTGAAGAAGACTTTTCAGGTGTCAGCAAGTGTAATGGCATTGAGCTATGTGATCCTTACCAGGGAGAATATTATCTAGGAACTGTTTCACCAGGATTTTTGAAATTCTGACAGGCTAACCCATGGAAGACTGCATCTGGGGAATGCAAGATACCTAATTTGTGTAACTGGACTTTTCTTGTCAGGGTTCAGCTATTCTGATGAGACAAGATGATCTAGCAAGTGTCCTTCAAGATAGGCTGAAGAGAAAAATATAAAAAAATCAAACAGGAAGAAAATATTGCATGACAGATGTTAAAGCATGATTAAGGCTTAATCAATGTATACAAAAAAGAGAAATGTAAAGATAAGTGAAGTATGTCAGAAAGCTTACAGTTTAAAATATTCTATGTAATACTTCAACAGTTTAAAATATTTTATTTCTAACACAAGCACAGTTTAAAATATTTTATATCTGATCAATTGAAACTGAAAGCTGGCATACATAAAAAAAAAAAAGTGTTAAGTTTGGCAAATCACTCTGTTTAACATGTTAAAAAGAGAAGTTAGATAATTACAGCCATAATTTTATCATTTGACAGACCTGTTTAGTGTCTGGGTCTTCCTCCCGATGAACACAAATGAAGAGATTCTCCACATCCACAACGATGGAAAGTAAACGATCTAAGTCATCATCACTGGCAGACTCAAGGTGGCTCACATGGTCACCTGTATGGTAAATGATAACATGATATTGAAGATGATCACATAAAACATACATGAAAGGAAAGCCACCTGGACAAATCTATTTTTTCTAAGTCAAGGTAGGTAATTTACCAAGCAATATCCTGTATATTCTTTCCTTGAAAATACCCTGAAAGATAGAAGACATTAACAGTTGTACAGAACTTCTCTCTTATTTGACCTTCCTCACATAAAAACTGAATAGCAAACATTACCATATCAGAAGGTGATCATTAGTCAAAAATCGAAAAATTATCAAAGGAAAGGTACAGAAGTTTCAACAAAAAAGCTTTTCTTTACCCACCAAATGACTAAATTTATCCATTACTCTGTTTATTATCAATAACTCCATTTCTAATTCCATGGGGCAGATCAAGTTCATAAAACCACAGATGTCAATCATATACATCCTCAACCCAAGTCTAGTGTATCTGAGTGAAACATATAAACTTCCAGCATAAAGTTGAACTTCTTAATCTTTCTTTACTGACTCCAATGGCATATTCACAAAAAATATCTCTAGCAAGTATCAGGTTTCTAACAGCACCTAACCATCTCTTCCAAAGAATACCTATTCTCCTTCTACCTTCAAATACACTACTATATATCTCAATCAACCAATCATTTGTCAAAACACCTTGGTTGAAGAGCCCTTTGTCAAAAATGCTTTGCTCTAACGAGCTTTGTCAAGTCACTGACAGTCTACACCTAAACAACAGCTAATATGCCCAATGACACAAGGGAGTTAGGAAGGAGTTGATGAGCAATGCTGCATTGATATCTCAGCTTGCGAGTGAGGGAATGCCACAGTCTCAGGTTAGGAGTTTCAATAGTCAAAGAAAGATATAAAATCTGTAGAATTAGGAGAGCAGTATATGAATAAAAGAAGGTTATTTGGTTAGCAGGACTGGTTATTTGGTAAGTGAGTTTGAATGGAAAAATTTGGAGGAAGTGGAGTTTCAGATATCAGATATCTGGGAAAGGACATGGCAGTGAATGGAACCATGGAAGATGAGTGAGTCAGAGAGTGGGTGAGGTGGTGAAGGTTCTGGAAGCATTAACAAAGATTTGGAAACAGCAGACAATATCTGTGAGAGCAAAAATATGTTTGAAGGTTTAAAGTCCCAACATTGTTGTATGGATGTGAGGAATGGGCTATAAACAAGAATGTGCACAGAAGGGTGGATGTGCTGGAAATGAAATGTTTGAGGACAGTATGAAGTGTGAGGGGGTTTTATTGAGTAAATAATGACGGTTAGAAAGAGATGTGCTAATAGGAAAAGTACAACAGAAAGAGCTGAAGAGGGAGTGCTGAAATGGTTTGGACATATCGAGAGAATAAGTGATGAGAAGATGAACATGAAGATATCCATCAAAAGTGGAAAGGCATAAGAAAAGGAAGAAAGGGAGAGACTATACAGGATATGGATGGATGGATAAACATAATCTGATTGACTAGGGCCTGAATATGCAAGAGCGTGAAAGGCACTGCATGGGGTAGAGCAAATCAGAGGGATGTGGTATACAGGGGGCGACATGCTGTCAATGGACTGAATGAGGGCAAATGAAACAGCTAAGGAAGCCATGAAAAGGCCTTTGGACCTGGTTGAAGATTAGGGGCTATGGTTTTGGTGTATTACACATGACAGCTAGAGAATGGATATGAGCAAATGAGGCCTTTTCTTGATCTGTTCCTAGTGCTACCTCACTGATGCTGCTAATGGAAAACTAGGAATAAAGAAAAATATATTAACTTTCATATACTCATATGTAAAAACCATTGATATGGAACAATGTGCCAGCATCAAAATTACATACCCAAGTAGAAAAAATTTAATCATACTCTAGATATGCATTAAAACCATAAGAAAGCTTTGAAAACTGTGGGGACACTTTCAAAAGAAATGTATACCAGTTCAGTGTAGCATGAGGTATGCATCAAGATAATTCAAAATGGAACATTATCAATCTAACTCAAGTTTGAAGATGTGATACAATTAAAAGCAATGAGCATTTTGTTCATTTGCACATCTCTAAATACTTGCATATTATTTCTTACTTTGAAAGAATATTACCTAGTGTATGTGTACAGCTGCGACATGGCTGGGATGGGGGTGCAGCTGGCTGAGGAGTGTCAGGTCGAGCAGGGTGCGCAGGAGGAGTTGGATTCTTCCACCCACTGCACTTGCAGTTTTCATCAGCCTGTTAAATCAGATATAACTTATAGATGATACTTAAGGTACCATTTTTTTATCTAACAAATTCTATCAAAAAGTAACACCAAGTCTATACAGGTCAACTAGTCTAGCGCATTAACTTGAGAGACCAACACAACACAAAATAACATCCTACCAGGCTTACCTGGTCTGAGATTGAATATGGGTCTTATGAACTCAGCTGTCTTTTCACTATACTATCATAGCATTCCTTAACTATATTCCATTTCACTTTGAGACAAAGGGAAACTACATACAGATAACTTTTAACTGCAATGAAGTATCAAGAAAACGAATTCTGTTTAGTCCAAGAAAAAATATTTCAGTCTATAAAGAATTATGTAATGTAGCTGAGAGAAGATATCAGGAGAGACTGAATATAGGAAGGCAGTGGCATGCAAAAGAGGAGTTGATGGATGTGAACATGCTGAGAAGGGCAGCAGATTATATGTGAATCATTTCTTACTATAGGCAAACTTGAGAGTTTTAAGTACTTTTAGGAAAAGAGGAAATTATAAGGGTGAGAAGGAAACAGTGAACATCACAGAGCTTGGAAAAAAAGGCTTGTCAGAGGAGGTACAAGGACTGAGGCTTGTACTTGGAGGTACAAAGATAGACTAAGTGAAGAGTTGCATGAGATTAGAGTAAATGCAATGGGGGAAGTGGGCTTGAAGAGAAGGATTTTATAGAAGCAGTGCTTCCATATGTGGGTGAAGTGTTTGTAATGTCAAAGGTGGGATGTGGGTGTACAGATGGGGTGATGAGAGAGACAGAAGCAAAACAAGGGAAAGAGTTGCTGAGATGGAGTGTGGTGGTTAGGTATGATGGCTAATGACAAGCCTGTTTGAGGATGATACCATGTTGTTTGCTGAGTGTGAAGAGGAGTTGCAGAAGGTCGTAAATGTGTTTCATGATATGTGTAAGCAAAGGCTATTGAAGATAAAATTAATTAAGAAAATTAAAGTAATGGTGTGACAGAAAACAGAGTGAATATATAGATTTTACAGACTTACAGATTGTGAGAAGAAAGTGTATTAAATTGTGTTAACAGATAAGAGAGGAGAAAGACTGAAACAGCTGACAGAATTTAAGTATGTGGGAGCTATCTTAGGTGGTAAGTTTGATGATATGGAAGGAGAGATAAGGGAGACAACAATACAAGTTACAAGAGTTACTGGGTCCCTTAATAGAATAATGAAGAGTACATGTATAATCATTTAAGTGAAGAAAGAATTAAGGGATAGTACAGCCCTCCAGACCCTGATCATGCAGCTGAAATAAGGACATGGAATGAATTACAGAGGTCAAGAATCCAAGCTATGGAAATGTAACTAGGGAGATGACCCTTATGTCTCCAAAAACTTGTTCCTGTCTGGACTAATATGCAAAGAAATATCTTCAATGGAAATAATACATGTGTACAATGTATAATGTAGGTAGTAGCTGATAGGCAGCCATTGACCAGGTATTGGAGAGGTTAGTGATGGCTGCGTAGTCAGCCAGCACTTCAGTGGTTGTCCAGCTGCATTCCTTTGATCCATGTAGCTCTCTTTTCTTTCTGCATCAACCATACATGGACTGCTGGCATTCTGTCCACAAACATACAATCTCTCCTTAACACTTCAACTTGCAAAACTCATTCTTCATAATTCTAGATTTTCCTGCAATGAGTGCTCTATGTACTATCCCAGCCTTTTAGCAAAATGGTAGGAGCAAAAGATAGAAGCAGGCAGGATCATTAGACTTAGGCATTAGGCAGAAACATTACATGGAAGTAGTATGGATGAGCATTAGCTGGGAGCATTAGGTAGTAGTAGTAGTAGTAGGATGGAACATTAAACAGAAACTTTAGGTGGACACATTAGGTAGAAGTAGGTGGTAGGAATATTTTGGTAGAAGCCTCTGAAAACACTGCACTAGAGTTGCCCTCTGCCAGTGGCCTGTTAAAGGCTAGGCACTAAAGGCTAAGAAGCAGCACTAAAGTTCAACAGTTATGGAAATTTTTTTGCCATGGCCACCCCTTTGTGGGAGTTACCAAAGGGAATGGGCATCAGAGATACAGATAGACAGATAGTATAATGCATTTATCTTTCTGTGAAGATCAAATATTTCATTTCTGCAAAATGAGCCTCTGATAAAAAGGGTGTCAGAGGAAAGAAAAGGGGTAGAAAGGGAGAAGCTGTTTGACACCTTAACCGAGCTGTTGTCATAATTGTTTACACAATCCTGCCTCACTATCTTACACCACACTTCAACAAATGAATCATCATCAACAACCGGCATTAGGAAAGAATTGCTGTCTTGAGAGATTCAGGCCATACGACTGGAGCCATAACAAAAGAACTAAGAATATTGAAAACTACCACAGGAGAGAAATAGAAGGAGTGCTTACAATGAGATTTAGCCAAAATGGCAGATCCACTAAGAGGTGCTCACCACCTATCTTGCTTGATGTGTAAGACTATTCTTCTCAACTGTCAACTGCATTAGATAACTATCAATTCTTGGTGCTTCTGAGACTGATTTCAGCTACATGCCAAGTTTTCTTTTCCACCTTTCTATAGTTGTTTCTTCTATTTTTTTTCATGGCAGTAAACTGAATAATCACTCTAGTTTTCTGCTTGGGCTGTCGTACATTTTTTGTTTATTTTCAATATGTTCCATGGTATTTCTGATGACTTAACAATGCTGTATCTTCCCTGTTAAGAGGCTTTCAGGTTTAAAACTCTTATCTACGTATATACCTTCAATTTATTATCGTGCATAGTTTATCACAAACCTTTTTCTTCTTTCTAAGCTGTATAGTTGCAGTACTTTTTAACCTTTCATGGTAGACAATTTGTTCTATTCCCTCAATTTTCCTCATGAAGTGCTTCTGAATTCTCTGTAAAACATTTATTCTAGCTGTTTTGTTTGTGTTAATACAACACAGCAGTATTCAATTTTGCATCTCCTGTATAGGGAAAGAAGGGCAAATATGCAGTCTGTTTGGGATGACACGGCCTGGGTAGTGAGTCAGTTGTTGTTCACCAATGATACAGCACTGGTGGTTGATACCAGTAAGAAACTGCAGAAGTTGGTAACTGAGTTTTGAGTGTGTGAAAGGAGAAAGTTAAGAGTAAATACAAATAAAAGCAAGGTTATTAGGTTCAGCAGGGCTGAGGGACAAATTAGTTGTGATGTAAGTTTGAATGGAGAAAAATTGGAGAAAGTGAAGTGTTTTAGATATCTGAGAGTGGACTTGGCAGAGAATGGAACGATGGAAGCAGAAGTGAGTCATAGGGTGGGGGAGGGGGCCAAGGTGCTGGGAGTGATGAAAAATGCATGGAAAGAAAGAACATTATCTTGGAGAGTAAAAATGGGTATGATTAAAGGACTGTTAGTTCTTACAATATTATATGGTTTTGAGGCATAGGGTATAGATAGGATTATGCAGAGGAGGATGGATGTGCTGGAATGAAATATATGAGGACAATATGTGGTGTGAGGTGGTTTGATTGTGTAAGTAATGAAAAGGTGAGTGATGTGTGGAAATAAAAAGTGTGGTTGTGAGAGCAAAAGAGGGTGTGTTGAAATAGTTTGGACATACAAAGAGAATAAGTGAGGAAAGGCTGACAAAGAGGATATATGTGTCAGATGTGGAGGGAACAAGGAGAACCTGGAGACCAAAATGAAGATGGAAGGATGAAGTGATAAAGATCCAAAGCAATCAGGGACTGAACATGCAGAAGAGTGAAAGGTATGCAAGGAACAGAGTGAATTGGAATGACGGTATTTCTGCTAGTTTACTGTAAACTGACATCATTTTGAAGACAGAGTTGGTGATTTTAAATAATAATAATGGTGAAAAAAACAATGGCAGTGGTAACAGTGTTAATTTGCTTTTTTCAACCTTATGATATATCAAGGACACTCATTGACTAGTTGGGTGCGACTTCAAACAGCAATGACATATTTGACTATTATCTAATTATCACTTAATTATTCAATTACATCCGAGGGCAACAAGCCTAGTCCATTCAATGCCATATAATACATACAGAATGATGTGGTATTCTGTGGTTAACATGCCATCAATGGACTGAACCAGGGCACGTAAAACATCCGGGGTAAACCTTGGAAAAGTCTGTGGGGCCTGGATAAGAATACAGAGCTGTAGTTTTGGTGCACTACACATGACAACTCATGCATGGATGTAAGCAAAAGTGGCCTTTCTTTGTCTGTTTCCTGGTGCTACCTCGCTGATGCAAGAAATGGCAATCAACTATGTAAAAAATATTGGTGTAACAGTCCCTCAGATCCTACTGTCTTCACTAATAAGCTGGTATAGTAATAACTTATTTGTACTGTAGGAGTTTCTCTCTCTCTCTCTCTCTCTCTCTCTCTCTCTTTTTTCTCTCCAGTCATGGACAAAAGTCCACATCAAGGTCGGGCCCTAATTGAAATATAGAGAGAATTGAGAAAGGGGGAAAAACAGACAGGGAAAGTATTTACAAATTTTTGAGA
>JAYMFT010410018.1:0-10000 GCA_038088735.1 Panulirus argus | reverse complement strand
TCCTCCCTTCCTCTCCCTACTTCTTTCCTTCCCTCAGGGTCTCTCAGTACTCCACCTCATCGTATGGTGACACAGATTTCCATTATTCTCCCTTGCTCTCATCGCCACCGTCAACTTTCCTGCTGGCATTCCAGAACATCCTTCGTTCCTTTACCTGTCGTCCTCCTCAGCTCGCTTTCTCTTACACCCACGTCTCAGAGGCTTCCAGCGGATCAATGTCTTCTTCGCTTTGAGTCTGCGAGTTTCAGATCCGTGCAGAGCAGCGCCCAGCACACAAACAACTGTTCTCTCAAAGTTTATCCTTCAGGGATGTACACATTCTTCGTCAGGAAGGTGGTGTTCCTCTCGGTGGACTTGCCCCTCGCCATTTCGGGGCCTGATGTGATCCCTGCTTCATCCTCTCTCATTCTCTGTGATCAGGACACCCAAGGGTCTGAACCTCTTCAGTCTTCTGAGGACACCCGGTCTTCTACTCTTGCCATCAATTGTAAGGTTGAGCACTCCTCCTGTTCTTGCCCTTCGATCTTCTTCATTCCATTGTGGCGTTTGTATTGTACATCACTACCTGTGATGTAAAAAATGCCTATGATAAGTATATGACTGTGATATCCTTGGATGAATGTTTCATTACTGTCTATCTGTGGAAATGCACAAAACAAATTTCATGTCATTTGCTTGACCAGTAAATTATTATTATTATTATTATTATTATTATCATCATCATAATTATTATTATTGTTATTATGTTTATTATCCCTAATTCTCCTCAACCGTGCATCCAACAGCAGCTTTCCTCTGTCCAGAGCTCCTGCCTTCCCTAAGTTGCATTCCATTGTCATCTCCACACAGACTCTAGGAGAGGATAGGAGAGGGGGCAGTGAACAACACCCTTGCTGAACGTATCCTTCAACCACTTACTTAATGCTTCGAGTCGCTTTCCGCCTCTCAGACCACCGCCTCCTGGTCTGTGTGTAGCCCTACCGACCAGGGGATAGTAAGACTGTACCAGCCTACCTACGAGTCTCTACAACGAGATTTGGCCGTGGCAGAAGGGCTACCGCCTTACCCTCACCGCTGAGTTAGACCGTCAGGGACAACACAGAGGAACGGGAATGGACGGGATTGCAAGAACGGTCTTTCGAAATGGTTTGGAGGAGGAGACGACGAAGACGATCGACAAGCGAGAGAGGAGATTTGTGGTGTTTGAAGAGGTGACGAAGGCCGGGGAGGGAATGACGAACCGATATAGTTTGAGGGAAGTGGGATTAACAGGAGGAAGTGGAGGGGCAGCGTGAGGGGGTAAGGCCGGTGGGAGAGGAGTGAAATCTGCAAAGAAGGAGAGAAGAAAGAGGGAGAGGAGCAGGTGGCAAGTAGTGATGGTACGATGTTGCAAGTAAACACATGGAGGAAGAGAAGAAGGAAGATGAGTACCAGCAAGAGGAGAAGGAAGATGAGTACAAGGAAGAGAAGGAAGATGAGTAGGAGGCAGAGAAACAGGAGGTGGAGGAGGAGGAGGAGCAGGTGGAAGGAAGACAAGTGGCGTGGGTGTGCCGAAAGAGAGGCTTTATGTAATCAAGATCAAGAAGAGGAACAGGAATAGCAGGAGCAAGAGGAAGAGGAGGGAGGAGGAGGAGGAGGCAAACTTGGAGGCTGTGGTAGTGTGGTGCGGTGCGGTGGTGAGGCGGGTCAAGGGCCAATCTCCCGCTGGTCGTGGTGTATCAGGCGCGGATCTGGCGGCTGTCTCTCACGTGTTATCTTAACTGGTTCTTGTCCCTGCAGCAGCCTTCAGATAATTCCTCAATAGTCCTTAGGGGACTTAGTGACCCCCGGGCGGTGAGGGGGGGGGGAATTGTCCTCTCAAAGGGGGGGGGGGTTGTCTTTTGTTGCTTTGGGTATAACACCCTGAGGGTCTTCTCTGATTACGGTCCTCAGGTGTCTTATGTGACCCATGGGGGTCTTCATGTGTCGTATGTGATCCGTGGGGCCCCTGGGTGTCGCATGTGAAAACAGAATGATGAACTTTTAAGAAAAGATGTAAGAGGAAGTATTGTCAAATATAAGTGTGCTGGGTGAATGGAAAAAGCTGACTGATGAAGCTAGAAATGCTGACAGCATGCAGAAGTTGAAAATGCTGTATAAAAAGGAGAGAATGATCGAGAGATAAGGCGCCCAACAAGCGTAGAATTCCCTCTTGGTACAGCGTTAATAAGTAATTACGTCCCTCAGTCGACATGCGTAAGAAAAGGCCAGAATTTTCGTACTGCGTTGTCCTGCGACACAGAGGCTTCATCTCGGCAGGCATCGCGATATGTCACGACACTTGCCTCACACAGAGAGAGAGAGAGTCCTGGGTCGAGGTTAACAACTCGACAACGACTGAACGATCCATGACCGCGAGGGTACGACCAGTGAGCCCGGCATTACCACCCTTGAACACGACGGTACCAGCCTTCAGCACGACGGTACTGCCCTTGGGTAGCACGGCCTGAAGAGTCGTACTCAAGGGTCGTGCGTTCGTGCTTGGAGGGTTGATGAAATCGCGTATATTCAGAGGTCACTAATCAAACACGGCGGAACCGTTCCCAGTGCTAGAGTTCTTACGGAGTCCCCCTGGTACGTCTGCTGAGTCTTTATTATATCAGAGAATTTTGCTGCTTCCGTTGGGGCAAATCTCATTTGAGGATACGAGAATTTTATTACTCCCCTGCCTTCTGTTACGTCCGATAATCGATAATGGAGATCCTTTATGGCTCCGATGTTGAGGAAGACTTTTCATGACCTCGATGTTAGAGAAGACCTTTCATGACTCCGTTGTTAGAGAAGACCTTTTCTGACCTCGATGTTGGGGAAGAAGACCTTTCATGACTTCGATGTGTATTCATGGGAGATACTCTATGGCCTTTTGACGAGGGGAAGACCTGCTAGTGGCTCTTGGTAGCCTTCGGAGACACGGACGTAATGCGCTGTGGGATCATAATAGAGCAGCCGTACCGTATGACTCTCGCTCACATTTAACTGAGGAACGTTTAGGAATTATTTGGTTTAGAGTAAGGATGAGATAGGTAGATAATGCCAACGTGATGTTTCATCAGTTTCCCAACGCCTTCTCAGTTTGCAAACGTATTCCAGTGACAGCCATAACTCTTCTTTCTTCTCTCGACAGTACGGCCATTGGGCTTGATAGTAGTCCTTGCATTTGACCTGACCATTAAAGTACAGTTCAAAGGTCACATCACTCTACCCAAAGGATGTACCGTCGTGCTCAAGGGTCGTACCATCGTGATTAAAGGGGGCTGTATTACACTTCCTTTGGGAAACACTGATCCTAAAACCCACATACAGTAATAATGTCGAAAAATTTTCCAGAGGATAATCATAATAATCAGGGCTTTGTTGACGTAGATGAGCTGCGTGGATGAGGCGTTGTGAGGGACGTGGACGCGTGGAATGAGAGGCTAGGTGATGAGGCAGCTAGAGCTAGGAATGTATCTTCCTCTACCTCGACAAAGTCTTCGTCAGGAGAATAATGATCATGGTTCTGAAGAAGGATGTGTCAAAGAAGGTTGAAAAATATATTCCTAGCTCTTGCTTTAAGTTTTTCCTCGCAGTCACTGTGGGTAACACACTTATTTACAAAGATCAAGAAGAACAATGGTTCCAAGACCGAACCATTCGGCACGCCGCTGGTGACTCCATTAAACATCAAGGAGGCTTCTCTGACTTGCGTCTTTTGTTCCCTTGCACTGAGGTAGTTTTCTGTCCATCGTAAGAGTCTCTTCCTTACACCCTAATACCTTCCTATTAAACGTAGGAGGATTGAAAATAATGGGAGAGTTAGAAATAGAGAAGATGAGACAGAGGTGCGAAGAGAAGGTAATTAAGAGCCAGATTTATGATTACTTTGCTTCAAGAGGCGAAATATGATCAGGCTGGTAAGAAAGGGTGGGGGGTGGGGGGGGAGGTCTGTCCTCTGGGGTGGACTTATTGATCACTCGGACACAAATGAAAATGGGAAATGATTAAGGAAACTCAGTAACCCAACCTCATCTTTCTCTGATGTATCCTGAAATGATAATGATGATAATGATAATAATGATAATAATTATAATAATAATAATAATAATGAAAATGATAATAATGATGAAAATAAGAATGATAATGATAATAATTTCCTTTCTTTCATGCTGTATCGCCGTTTCCCACGTCAGGGAGGTAGCGCCACTAACAGACGAAGAAAGGCCACAACACCCACTCACATCCTTAGCATGATAATAGTAATAATAATGATAATGATAATAATATTAATGATAATGATAATAGTAATGATGATAATGATAATGATAGTGATGATGATGATAATAATAATAATAGTTTTCTAAATCTTTACCTCTTAAGACTTGTCTTCAGTTTCCGTGTCCTCTTTACCTCCTCGAGCAGCATCCATCACTGTCTTCTCAGCCTCTCTCTCCTCCCTCCTTCCCTCCCTCCCTCCCTCCCTTCCGCTTACGACCCTTACCACTCTCCCAGGCCCCCGAACGACCCCCTACCGCTCTCTCAGCACACCACTCACGACCCTCGTATCACAACCTGGGGCAAAGGAGCACTCCCAGACCCCATCCCAGGAGATCCTAGTCTACCTGTTCTTGTGTGAAGACTCTCGACTTTAATGTCCCTATTGGATGGCACTTAAGTGACCCGCGACACTCTGCCTCCATTAGCTATTACACTTAAACGACCTTCCTTTATTTTTTTTTCTTCTGTTTTTTGTTCCCCTCAAAGTTTGGACGTTGTTTGTGTTGGTCAAATGGACGTGTCTGGGCGCCCTGCCAACGTTGTCCCGGATGTAATGACCCTTCGAACTAATTGGCGGTGAACATATCCAGCGATTCTTGAAATGAGGTGGCGAACACATCCAACGACTATTTTTTTCTTTTTTTTTTAAGGAACTGGTGGCGAACACATCCAGGTACTCTTCTCAAGGAACTGGTGGCGAACACACCCAGGTACTCTTCTCAAGGAACTGGGGGTGAGCACATCGAGCTACTATTCTGAAGGAACTGGTAGCGAACATATCCAGCGACCCTTCTTCAGGAAGTGGTGGCCAACACATCCAGCGACCCTTCTTAAAGAACTGCTGTAGCGAAACAGACGCGGCTGTTGTTGTTGTACGACATTTCAAGTTACCAAGCGTCGCGCCGGAGTTGCCTTTGCATCCGTCCGTCCGTCCCTCCGTCTGTCTGTCTGTCTTTCCGTCTGTGCCTCATCGTTAACACTTGTCTGTTCCCCTTGCTCCGGAGACCTATCTGTGCTTTCCAAATTGATTACTAATTAATTTAAAGCAGAAGGGGTAGGTGTCGTCATCAAGGTGTCGCGCTGGGCCTGTTGGGTCCTTCGTACTGAGAGGTCGTAACAGGAGGAGAGCCTGGGCCGTCTTCCCCTTACACAGTGTAGAGCTGAGGGCCACGAAGGGTGCTTACAGGGCAAAAGGGGCCAGGGATTTTAGTGACGAAAATGTACTTTTTCGTTTGTGTGTGTGTGTGTATGTGACAGCTGACATTCTAGCACCGCCCCTTCTCTCTCTCTCCTCTCTCTCTCTCTCTCTCTCTCTCTCTCTCGGTATGTTCTACACTGGATGAGGGAGGCTGCCGTCTTCCTGCTGCCCCCCTCCCCCCCCTCCACCTCTGCCTGACCTGACCTATTTTATCGCCACACTATTAACAAATTGTTGCCCCTCCTCATCCCCACCCCCCAGCGTGATTGATGGCGTGTTTTGCCCCCAGCCCGTGGGGAAGCTGCCGCACTCCAGGAAGGGGCGAGGGAGAAGAGCTGCTCGCTTGCTTGCTTGCTTGCTGCTGCCTCTTTGTACCTGGAGTTTAAAACTCTGCAGATGTTTCAATAGATGTGCCAGCCAGCCGGACAGAGGTGGCTGTGTTGGATAGCATTCTGTATAGCGTGGAGCAGCTTGTCATGCAGTTGTGCCAATGACAAGCTGGCCCCCCCCAAGCCGTGTGTCGCAGAGGTGTCACAGTACAATGCATGACACTGACAGGCAGTCACCATCATCCAACGATATTTTCAGAAACGGTCACTAGCGCGCGCGAGAGAACTCGCCAGCATTTACTTTGAAATAGATATTTGTACGATTTGGGGTCAGATTATCCGAATTGAATTGGAAGCACTGTCAACCCCAGCGAGGGTAAACCTGGCAATCGTTTACGGTGTAAACTTTTCTCTCAGGGGTTGGGAAATGTAGGTGTAAACAGCTGTTAAACTGAGTATGTATTTGGTCTGATGATTTCTTAATAATTTTCATTAATCTTATGAGTCACATTTTGAGCCTCTGTGGTTTAGTTGTTGCTGATTTCGAATCTTCTACTAACCCGGGTTCGATCCCTGGCGCGGGCAGACGCAGCCCAGCCCGCCCAGCCGATTGTAACGAGTTTGATTCGTCTGGTCTCGCGCCCAGGCTTCGCAAGGTAGGTCGGTACTCGATTTCGCCGGATACGGGTTCAGACTCGGGGTTCGGTCGAGACGACTCACTGCTGCTGTCTCGACCCTCAAAGACATGGGGTTTCAAAGGATGGATATGAACCACTGGTGTGAAAGCTTCTTTTTCTTCTGGGTGCGCGTCTCTATCTCTTCTCTCTCTCTCTCTCTCTCTCTCTCTCTCTCTCTCTCTCTCTCACACACAAAAACACATACACACACACACACACACATCTTTCGCGTGGCAACACCGTGTCGGACTTGGGTTCAGATTTGGCGAGATTACTCGACAGCGCCAAAACTCATGATTGATCGCCGGGCTGAAGAATATACGTCGACACGAGTGAGTCCACACGAAAGGACTCGAGTTGACACGAATACGTACGCACGAAAGGCCTCGCTCGAGCTGGACTCCTTGAGCACGATGATGCGACGATTCAGAAACGTTTCGGACCCTCTGCATGGCGTGACCTTTGACCTGACTCATAAGGACTAGGTCGGAGGCCACTCCACCGTACCGAGGGGGGGGGAGGGTCACTCAGCCGTGCTTAATAAGATGGGGGGTTTCAGACGCTGATCACGAACTCTCTTGTCTGAGCTCTAGGTTAAGGAGTGAGCGTAAATACGTTATCCGTGAATTGCGGTCGTTCAAACACTTTGGTAATTGCTTTGGCGAACGGTATTGTTTGGTCTTAGTTGGCCTTTCCTGCAGTGGCCGAGAAAACTCCTTTCGCGGCAAACTTTGGATCCGACGCAGAGCGTGTGACTGGGAAAAGTACGAGAGAAAGCGACGAGAGGTTGGTTGGAGGGGGGGAAAATAAGTTACCAAGAGCTACAAAGAGGGCAAATGAGAAAATGGAGAGGAGGAGAGAGAGAGAGAGAGAGAGAGAATCGATGAACTTCAGAGGGGAAACGCATTAGCTTCTCTGCTCACATTATAGAGCTCTTCAAGTAGCCTCCCACAGGAGTGCATATTGAGGACCTCGTCACACGGGTAAGGTTTATCCATACCCAGCGACAGATTGTGATGTTATGTTATCACATCTTGGCCCCCCCCTCCCCCCTCCCCCCTCCTCTCCTTACGTCTCCCCTACGTCATATAAAACAAAAGAAATTATTGTTGTACGGAGATTATTCTTCTTTCGTGTCTTTGCACGACAGTGACCACGGCTTGACACACCACACATTGCGGACGTGTCGTTCAGTGTGGCAACCTCAGAGACACACTGTGTGGCCCTCCGTGGACGCCTGCACTTGCTGGATCAACCGCTACTGGCTTATCTTTGTTGCCACACTACCTACCGTTTCTTACGCCTCCTCCCCTTCTCCCGCTCACTGTTGCTGTCACGCCACCTGCCGTTGTCACACCACCCCCTCCCGTTCACTGCTGCTCTCACGTTACCTGCCGTTGTCACACCTCCCCTTCCCGTTCACTGTTCCTGCCATACCACCTTCCGTTTCCACACTTCCCCTCACCCCTCTCACCTGTTCACTGTTGTTGTCACCACCACCGCCTGTGGCCACTTTGCCCTCTCCTGTGCAGCAGAGCGCCTACCTGTCGCACACTTTTGCACATCATGAGTCAAGAGGTACCTCTAGCGCTGGATGGCGCAGAGCACGTGCACCTCTCCGTGTCCTCAGGTGTACTGATAAAGTGCATTCTCTGGAAGACGATTAAGAACAGCATCTGCCAGAAGATATCTGTTAATGTTCTCAGCCCTTAACCAAAACCAAACACCTATACGTTCAGTTGACACACTGGGGGTGAAAGGTAGAGTTTGTCTAAAGGCGAGACACGAGCATAGCCAAATAAAACTGAATAACTGGACGATAAAGGAGAACGTAATGTGGCAAGAATTAATTCCAAGAACCAAATTATATATAAGCATAGACGGTGGATGTTAATATAGTGGTATGAATAGCGTGCCACTGCATGTGACTTACGATAAGACACGTAATGCATAATATAACCGATGGTTTCAACCCCCAGACTTTTTAATCTCCGAAGAACATAAACTGTCTGGAACGGAACATAAACTTTTCTCCGTTCGACTCGAAGTGGCCGTGAGTTCGCGGAGCTACCCGAACGCAAGTATTTTTTACTGTTCCTCGTTATATCTTGGACGTGTGCTATTGATTTCAAGCCCTGCCCTTGCAAGGTTATTAAGGCTGTGTCTCGTATAGCCTTACAGCCCTTGACTCACCTCGTTAGTCCGCTACGCCATGACCCAGATTGATAGGTCTGCTATAATAGAGGGCACAGTGTTGGCAAAGGAGGAGTGGGGGGAGGAGGAGTCATTACGTTCTTCGGCCTTCCCGGAGGAGGTGGTGTCCTTATCGTTGGTGCGTCGATGCGAGGCAGGGATGGGAAGGGAGGGCAGGGAGTTCTAGCATGCCGAGGTTACACGAGGGAGAACACTGGGGGAGTAATGATGCGTTGCTGACTCGAAGGCGGCTTGGCGCCTCCGGTGGTGGCTGGGACAGACTCCGTCCACGTCCGGGGGAACAAGCGCCGTCTACAGTGTCGCCCTTAGCCCAAAGGCCTTGATGTAAAGGAGGTCTGTTTGGGACGCTGAGAGGCGATCCTAGTCATAAGCCGCTGAGATAGATCCTTCAAGTGGGGTCAAGTTGGTGGGCGTTGATCGTACTCCTTAAAGGAAGTGGTTTACTGTGGTTAATTAACGGTAAGGTAACGCCGAAGATTCCTCGGCGTCAGCCATTCTGTGCGTGAGCGTCAGGTCGTGTGTGGCTGTGCCAGGAGAGGTGTGTGTGTGTGTGTGTGTGTGTGTGTGGGGGTGCAGGCAGGCATATCATCCCTTATCATCACGTTGATCTCGGTCGTGCCAGGGCTGGACTGACGGCCCAGTCCGGTATGGTGCTGGGTCCAGCGGGCGATTGGTGTTGGCCCGGGGTTATCTCTCCTGCTGGTGGTGGTGGTGGTGGTGATGGTGAGAGAGATATAGTGCCACACACAAGAGGCCAGGCTGTAGACTACTAGGACTCAGTACTCGTCCCTCACCCAGACCATTCCTCAGCATCCTTTCTCATCCCTTCAGCTTCTCATGTCCTCCCTCAGCATCCCACGTCCTTCCTCAGCCATCCAACTGTTCCCTCAAGTCTCCATCACCACCCGAGCTATTCCTCAACTCTTTTCCCTCCTGCATCCCCTGTATATCTGCCTCTCTCTCCTCCCTCCATGCCCTTAAACCTGTTCCCGCATCTTCCTGCCACCCTCTCTCCTCATCTCTTCACCTTCCTCAAGCTCCCAGGTCCCTCTTCACCCTCCCTGGTTCTACGTCACCCTCCCAGGTCCTTCCTCACCCTCCCAGGTCCTTCTTCACCCTCCCAGGTCCTTCTTTACCCTCCCAGTTCCTTCGTCACCCTTCCAGGTCCTTCCTCACCCTCCCAGATCCTTCTTCACCCTCCCAGGTCCTCCGTCACCCTCCCAGGTCCTTCTTCACCCTCCCAGGTCCTTCTTTACCCTCCCAGTTCCTTCGTCACCCTTCCAGGTCCT
>JAYMFT010410007.1:0-18311 GCA_038088735.1 Panulirus argus | reverse complement strand
AGCGATATATACATATATATATATATATATATATATATATATATATATATATATATATATATATATATATATTACTTGCAGAAGCATAATGAAAAACAGCTTTATAGTTTGCAAAACAATAACGTGGTCAGAAAAGTTGATATTAGTGAATGGTTCTACTGTTTTTGTTTTGGTTGGAAAAATATGTATATATTTTCAGTTAGGGAAAGTTACTGAAAAAGTCATAATTTTTGATGGGCCTGTTTGGGAACCCTGGTTACATCACAAAAGGGCAACACGCTTGGCTAGAGCGTTAAGAAAAAACCTCGCGAGATACGAATTATAAATAATATGGATTAATCTCGCTAAGAGACTTTGCGCCTCGAAATAAATAGAGCCCTCTGCAGGTTGTCGAATCTACAATCCAATTGTCTACAGTGTAGATGGCCCTGAGAAAAATCTCATGGCGTATTCAGAATGCATAATATGACTAATGTCACATTTGGGCTCTTTGTCATACAGATGGTATATTCTGATGACTAGAACAACGGGTTTTCTAGTGGCTATTAAATGACGGTGTAGTTAGTGTGTATGATTACTATTTGCGTGCTACGGAGAGAGAGTTTTACATTCGTGTTGTAAATATGTACCAAATCTTTACTCATGTACGCGTGTACACGCAGACACATCCCAGCTCCGAGAGGATAATGAACACCTGGGTTGGGTGTGCGCCGACGAGGGCGCGCTCGGGATTCGAGCTCAGATGTGGGACCCGACCCGACCCCATTCGGTGCCCATGGTGACTTTAATATTAGAGTTAGTAACGCTAACCACTGCACCACGGAGGGCCCGTGTGTGTGTGTGATTTATGCTCTGAATATTACGACACTATCGCTGGGGGTTGAGCTGTTGCGCTTTGTGGATGGACTGGGAAATCCTGTCATGGGGGCTGGTTTGGCTACGTTCCCTGTCCATGTTTGTTATGCTTCGCCCCCTGGCTGCCGTGTTTGGCTCGTCAGTATAACATCAAACCATTTATCGAAAACTTTTTTTTTAATTCCGAAGGGCCGAGGTTGTTAAAAAAAAAACATAGGGATTACTCACAGATGACTCTGTTGAACTATTAACCTCGTAGATCATTACAATTTAACACATCTGATTTCATCCGAGGTTTACTTGATTACACACCTGACTTTCAAGATACTTAAGATACTTGATTATAGACCAGGTTAACTCTAGTAGTTATGAAGGAGATTCTGGCTATCCTCCTCCGCTTTTTCTCTCTCTCTCTCACCAGAGGGCAATACCGCCAAGACCAGCGTGTTCCCGAGACTCTTTGGACCCACGCTCCTCATCACCTTGAAGTGGGTAACACTCGAGTGACTTAGTAGTGGTGGTGATTTCCACACAAGAGGTGTCTAGTGACTGGTTCCCCAGTCAGTCCAGGCTCGTCCCTTGATCAGATATCCTACCTAGAGTCCTTCCAGGCTCGTCTCTTGGTCAGGCGTCCTACTCAGAGCCCTTCCAGCTCGTCTCTCGACCAGGCGTCATACCTAGAGTCCTTCCAGGCTCGTTTCTTGGCCAGGCTTCCTACCTAGAGCCCTCCCAGTTTCGTCTCTCGAACAGGCGTCCTACCTAGAGTCCTTCCAGGCTTGTCTCTCGACCAGGCGTCCTACCTAGAGTCCTTCCAGGCTCGTCTCTCGACCAGGCGTCCTACCTAGAGTCTTTCCAGGCTCGTTTCTCGACCAGGCGTCCTACCTAGAGTCCTTCCAGGCTTGTCTCTTGGCCAGGCGTCCTGCCTAGAGTCTTTCCAGGCTCGTTTCTTGGCCAGGCGTCCTACCTAGAGTCCTTCCAGGCACGTCTCTTGACCAGGCGTCCTGTCTATGGGTAATGATCATGTGAGTCGGGCCTTCATAGCAAGTGAGATCAGCATCGTTCCCACACCTTAGTTACTGACACCTGATGGTCAGCAGTTGCTTACACCTGGCAGTAGTTGCTGACATCCAAGCAGTAGGTACTGACGCCTGGCAGTTGTCTGAAGCCCGTCGATCTGCTGACCCGGCACACCTGTGGTACTTGTGGTTTAGGGTGGTTACCAAAATGTAACTGTGGCGAGAGGCGTGGCAAACGGGTGGTGGTGGTGGTGGTTCCTCCTCACTCCGGAGGGGGTGAAGTGGAGTCTGCCTGTGGTGTATGGCTGCACACAGGTAGGAGGGAGAGGGAGAGAGAAAGAGAGAGGCTGTTTTAGCGGGACTGGTGCTGTGTCGGCGGTGGGCGGCGGCGACGGCGAAGGAGGCGCAGCAGGTGACCGCAGACGGAGAGGAAGGAAGCGCCCATCATGAAGCCGGCCACGCCGCCCACGTCGCTCACCAGCTGCGACCAGCTGTAGCCGTCCTCCTCCCTCAGCCAGTCGTAGGTACTCTGGCCGAACCTGGAACGCAGAAGTATACCACCGTCAGGCACCGGCCGCAGAAGGGATGCGTCTCGGACCTCGCGACAAAGGACGCGTGAAGCCTAACCCAGAAGCCTTTTATTGAGTATGGGATGGCGCAAAAGGTGGTTGAATCGCTCCAGCTAAATGGTATTCATTATTGAGAAAATCCTCTTGAGCTGTATTCACTGAAATTTGAGGATGGCAGTTTGGGGAGGGATTTTGTAGAAGGAGGCGCAGGATCGCGAGGTCTTTGATTGAGATGAGGAATATGACATCCTGTGTGTCATGGAACATTTGACATCCTTAGGATGTCTTGGCCGAGGCTGGAAAGTGTGGTTCGTTATGTGAAATTGTATATAATCACTACAGTATCGAAGTATTTGTTTTATTTTACCGACAATAGCATAGATATACCTACTTGACCATGACGCTGTTTTGCCTGGAGGTGAGTCTCGACCTGAAGGAGAACATGCGTCGCGTGCAGGCCGGGGGGCACTGGTCTGCGCAGGCAGCCGTGGTCGGGTCCATAGCTCCGTCAGCAACGTCCTTCACCACGTATATATCGGAAGTCTGGAGCCCCAGTTGTCTGGGGAAGTGGGCGTACTGCGTCTCGTTGCAGAAGGGGAGGTCGGGTCTCCAGGTAATGTAAGGCAGTCTGCAGCCGCCGCTTACCTCCGCGTAGTACGTGGCTCGGCACCGGGCGAGGCAAGTGGCCTGCGAGTACCGGGGCGACTGCTCACACGGGCGCCTCTCGCCGGGGAGGCGCGAGTCCGTCTTTACCGTCACCGAAATCTCCGTCTGAGAGGTGTCAGTGGAGCTGAGCGAGGCGGTGAATCCCTGACGCCAGGTGTAGACCTGCTCCCGTCTGTCGTGGAGCGTGAACTGGGTGAAAGGCCTGTTGCCGGTCTGCAGCGAGCTCAGGAGCAGGTCCAGCGTTTTGTTGGTCCTCACCCTGAGGGACCCATGGTAGTCGGCGTTAAGGACCACGACGTACGAGAGGCTGGACTTGGAAGGCGGAGTGAAGGTGTAGCACACGTTGGACTCCGTCAAGGTAGGGCGCCACGCCCCATCGCCGTCTCCGTCACCCGCCCTGGAAAACAGGGTATTGGAAACACCCAACTTTAGGATTGAGTCGCAGGGCCCTCTTGTCGACACTTGATACTCACAGGAACTATGATTTGCCCTAGGCGTACGTTGTGTAAGCTAGTGTTGCCTGGTGTGTGTGGTGTCCATTCCCTCTTCACCCATCTGTGACATCATTTACGAAGGTGTTGATGGTTGTAAGAGAGAGACAGACAGAGAGAAAGAGAGGAAGGCAAGGGGCTTGTCGCCCAAGGTCGGTCTTGGAAACTGACACAGACCCCGTGTTGACCATACAGATGTTCTCAGTCTTGTCCAGAAGAACGCTTATGTAAGTAGGAGTGTGGACCTGAAAGCTGCTGTTCCCTCTGTGTCTCAAACATAGACGGGGATGCTGTTGTAACTATTTGATCTGTAAAAGACGTCGCGCCTATTCCCTTCATGTACTCGAAGAATGTCATCACGATATGGGGCATGTCTTACTGGATGGCTACCATGGCCCTAAACAGCCTGGTTTCGTTTATATAAGTCCTGTTTGCTGGCCAGTTTATAATCTGGACGCTTGATCATCTTAGGGGATCACTAGAGGAGAGAGTGGTTTTATATGCATTATGTGACTTCACCTCAAGAAACATACCACGGTTAGATTGCCAGCTTTCCGAGTGATTTCCAATTGAATTTTCTCAACGAGTTTGTTCTTCAGCCTGCTGTGATTAATGTACTTTTTAAAGGTCAATATTGTTTTATGGCTTATTTTGGCAGGTGAACAAAGTGTGTCTAGAGGATACCTTGTCGTCTCAGGGGTTGTGAAGTAATTAACTCTAGGCAGAGAGAGAGAGAGAGAGTGATGAGGTGGGTTTCTTTGTGAAATTCAAGGACAAGATTTAAGAAGCAGAGTAGAAAGAAAATGTAATACGTTATAAAAGAGGAAGGACAAAAAAATTCCTGAGTGAAAGACGATGTTCTTAAAGGGGCGATGCAAAATAGAAAATATAGAAGAGGAGAAGATATAGAATCTTTTTAAAGATATACTTTAAGGAAGACAGTGAAAGATCGGATTCCATAAATGGGTATATCACAGTGCTGCAATAGATTGTATGAGGTATACAACAGGGGCGTAGAGAGGTGAGTCCCAGCTGATATAAGGTACAGAGAGAGAAACAAAAGATCGAAAGAAAAGATAAAAAATAGTTTAACAGGTGGTGTAAAGAAACCAAAAGAACGCAGACACACTGCGGAAGAGACTGAGGAAACCTCGTACGTAAGACTGTCTCTGAAGGATATGCGAGAGTGCCAGAAATGGCCGCATGTGGAGAGGAATTAGAAAAGAACGAGTGAGGTACGAAGGAAACATGACTCACTCGAATGCCCTAAGTCAGGTTATAATATACCCATTAGGAACTAGTCATGGTAAATCATCAAAGGTTTAGACGCTTAAATAACTCGGGAAGACAATTTACTGGCACAAGTGGGGACGTATATGAAGAATTAGATGTGATGTTTCAAAGGGAGTGTTCACTCAGGGATCCTGAAGTACCATTGCTACCAACCAAGGATGGTGGAAGAATTACAACCTTAGGAAATGTTGATATATATCCAGAGGAAGTGAGGAGGTGCATGAAGGAGGGAGAGACGCGCATTGCTCGTTCAACCGGAGGACATTCCAACATTTGTACCCAGAGTGTGCGCGAAGAGACCCCTTGTCCAACCACTGGTAGTGATGCTTAAGCTCTACACTTCATAGAAGGTAATATCGCACCCAAGGTAATAACAGTATAGATAAAGGTCCGAAGGAACGCAACAAGAATGGCGAGAGACTTAGTGGAATGAACTACGAAGAGAGGAGGGAAAACCCCGATCTACCCTTTTTGGAAAAGATATAAAAAGAAGAATGAGATGAGGGTCGGTTACTTTTTTCTCTAGGGGCCGAATTGGCACGGGAAGAAACAGGCTTCAGTCAAGAAAAAAGTAAGAGAAAATGAATGAAGAAATAAACCAGGGCTACTAAAGTGCTTACAGACCTGATCCTTAAAAGTAGAATGTTTTAAGAAAATGAAAAGACGAAAGAAATCAGGGAATTCCACAGCTTCGCCGTTCAAGGAAAGAATGAGATATCATAACGGTCAATCCTCGCGTGATGGTTCTCCGAGAGAAACTTTAGGAGGCAACAGCAAGACGCGAGCCTTGTGCCCTAGCCATAGTTGATGGGAGAAAACATGCAGGCACCTCAGGAGAGCAGTGGCCCCCAAAAATACACCTGTAGAAAAGGGGGGAGAGAGAGAGAGAGAAGCAGCAACCCTGCGGCGGATGGAAATGGATGGTTGCTGAGAGGTAATGTCTGTGGATATATTGAAACAGAAGGCTTTTCATTCCTTCCTCATTAATAGAGACGTGGTCAGAGAATCACCCTACATACGGGAGCAGTGCTCCATACCGGGGCGAATTGGACCCTCGTGGATATGAAGTTGCTTCTCACACGAAGAACAATCGGGACGACAGAACACCACAGCACCCCAAGCTTTATGGCGATGAGCGTGTGGGGGGGGATATCCAGGAAAGGAGTGGTGGATACGGTGATTCCCAACACTGTCGTGCTGTCACGGGGGTAAATCGCGGCGTTTTTGAAACGGAACAAAAGGAAACGAGATATAGGGAGACATTGCCTCGTAAGGTTAATAGATACCATCAGATCACTGCTTGCCCATTCTTAAGACGCTGCCCAGGTCCGAACTGAACGAATAGACGAATCTGTTTAAGAGGGTGTAGATGACTGGCGATCTCACTAAGAAGTAGCAAGAGTTGAGATTGTGTGTGGTCCAGAGATGAAGAAGACGAAGGAGGTCAAGTGTGTGTTCGAGGAGTGGTCGTGACAGGGGAACTGGTGTTGGGTGTTTGGCTATGAATTTCTGCTTATAAGCTTCCTTAAGAGCCCACAACAACATTGACACAGAATAGCTCTGCGAAGGTAGAGGATAGTCCAGAACGAGAGGGTACAATTGAAAGTTAGACACCAGAAAAATTAAAAAAATGAATATGTATATATATATATATATATATATATATATATGTGTGTGTGTGTGTGTTAAAATTGCAAGGATGAGAGGTGTTGCCCCACTGGTAAAAGACAAAAATACGTACAAAAAAGTTATAAGAAAGATGGAGAAATGTAAGGAGCATCAAGAGCAGTGATGATTATTTGGGAGTTACGTAGTAATCTGCCTTGTGGCTGAAACGCAGTGTATGTGTAAGCAAAGAAAGCTGCAGGGAAAGTGGAGGCCGTGAAATATATTGTAAATTTGCGTTATTTAATGTAAGTATTTCCCCTAGAGTATTTCATTTTCCCCCACTCAACTCCTATGTGATTCTTGATTACTCGTAACTTGTGAAAACTTCTTATACTTTGTGTATTTTTGACCCTAAAATTGGCAGTGACCCTTGGGCAGGGAGATGTGTTATGTACCGTGAACACAGACCGTTTTCCCTCATCGAACGGATGGACGTGTCAGGTACTATGAACACTGTCGTCTGTTGCTGTGTTAATTGAATAGACTTTCATGCATTGGCTAAACACAAACTGACTTGTGTTAAGTATTATGAACACTGAGTGGCATCGGGTTCTGAGTGATTATGAACACACACACACACACGCTTCTAGTACTGACCGGTTTTGAACACAGACAGGCGTCTGTTTCTGACTGGTAGTGAGCGCAGATTTCACATACATGCTGGACACGTGTGAAGTGTGCTGAATACAGACAAGGCTTTACGTACAGACTGGACTCGTGTTAAGTAACAGGAACACAAACAGCTGTCTTGGCACTGAGGTCACAGGTTTTAAGCGTCAGGAACACCTTCTGGACCTGATTAGGCAGTATCTAAGTCTTACGAATATAGTCAGGCCTCAGGTGTTAGTATTATTGAAACAGGTACTCCATGGGCACTGAAAGTGAAGAGCGATTTTAAATATTAGCTCGTGCAGGCCTAAAGAATTGACTGGTTGGGCATTAAGAGAGATGTAAACACAAGAAGCTTTTGTATCGTTAAGTGAAAAGATGTTCTAAGTGTTGGGGACAGACTGGTGTGTACGAGGGTAGGCGTGGCGAAGGTACTCACTGGACGAGGAAAGTGTGGGAGTCGACCGTGTACTGTGTAACAAGATCCTGGAGTTTCCAGGCAGCTGCGGCCCACACCTGGTCCAGCGGCCTCCCGAACATCCCGGGCAACTCCTGGATGACCTGAGTGCCTCGGAAGCAGCGGGAGAACCTGTTGCCGTAGTTCCTGCAATAGGCGCTGGCGTTGAAGATGAGTCCGTCCTCTAGGAGCCTAGACAGGTTGAACGGGGGCCACCGACACACCGTCATGGCCGGAAGATCTTGAGGCCGGAGCCTGTGGGTTTCAAACCTGGTGTAGTGTGGGTGGTACCACGCGAACTCCCTCGCGAAGTGCAGCCAGAAGAGGCCGGCCGTCACGGCACAGAGTGAGTAAAGGGTCAGCAAGAGCGCCTTGCGGATGCGTCGGCGAGTTCGACGACTAAAATATTTGTCTCCGTCGGTTGTCCTCAAGAAATCGGCGATGCCCTGACCGGAGCCAAGCACCGACCAGCCCAGGTAGAGCCCCACGATGCCCCCGACTTCACTCAGGGCCCTCGGGAAGGAGGTAGACCAGAACTCTTGGATTACGTAGTGGTCCTTCCACGATAGCGTCGCCTCGAACCCGTCTATGTAATGCGAGTCTGGCGTAGATACGTCGTCGACGTAATAATATGTAGATTCACAATCTTTATCGCACAGGTGCTCGCACGGTTGTGTTTCGTCTGCTGGACGCTCGGCGAGAACATATTTCCGACTCTCTCTGTACTGATCTTGCGTGTGGCACGTTGGTAGGTCCGTATCTGGAAGGTATGGTAAAGAACAGTTGATGCGCCTGGCTGCTCGCTCCAGCTGGCATCGCTGAAGACAGACGGACCTGCGATAAGGCGGATTC
Organism: Panulirus argus; assembly: GCA_038088735.1. Classification (NCBI taxonomy): domain Eukaryota; kingdom Metazoa; phylum Arthropoda; class Malacostraca; order Decapoda; family Palinuridae; genus Panulirus; species Panulirus argus. Next base: position 9,835 of record JAYMFT010410007.1, on the reverse strand, counting down.
CTGCAGGGTGGGAGACGACGCACTACCAGTGGCGTAATCTTCAGATGATCTATTCTACGCAGTTCAACTTTACAGCGGTAGACACGACTTCGAGAGACAGCCAGAGGAGTCGAGCCTTTCTCTGGAAGCATCACCCAGAAGAGCCTTTCATAGTCGTGCGGGTAGCAGTCCCTGTGGAGCACCGATAGTTCTCTCTTGATATTCGTGTGAGACAGAATAACAACCAGCTTCGTTAACCCTCTCGTCTGGCTGGTGTTGGCTAGCTGGTAGCACACGTTGTTTGTAGTCAGTATGGGCCTCCAGTGGTTCCAGGGCAAATCGTCCAGAGAGGAGTCTGGAAGATAATCGCTGGACTGCAGACCAGCAGACTTCCAGAGTGAAGTCAAGTTCACAGGGTCGTCCCACAGACCAGGCATGTCTTGCAGTAACTGCGTCAAGACGAAGTTCTTGCTCCTCGTGGATGAGTACTCCGGACAGTGGACGTTGGAGACGTTTAGACCGCGATCCAGGAGGACTGTGAGTTTGAAAGGCAGAGCTGGGCAGACAGTGATCGGAGGGAAGGTGAGCGGCTCGCTCTCCACCGAAAGATACGTGACAACCGGCTGCCTGACGTAGGCCGTGAGCGACAGGAGGAAGTGAAGGGCGGCGCAGAACGACAAGACCGTGATACCCATTGCATGCAGCAGGGGACGTATGTCCGGCGCAAGAGGACCGCTCCACCACCTCTCTCTTGCGTCGCCAGCCCCGGCAGACGAGTCGCTGTCCCTCGCCACCATCTCGGTCATCTTGAAGACCTTCGACCCCATGCGGATGACGGTCGTAACGGATGATCCCGTTGGACCCGAGGCCCCGGAGGTTACAGGCCGGTTGCGCATGCGTCGCTGGATTTCCCCTCGCACCATGAGAGTGAGACGCGTGACGAGGTTGACCATTGTCGACCAGAAGGTGAGGAGAGACACGCCCAGGAAGAGCCCCAGGCTGCCACCAACGTCGGCCAGCAACTTGGGTGTAGGATACGCCTGGAAGACGAGTATAATGGGAGGAATGCTTTCACACAGCCACCTCCTCTGATGGGACTAGAGGCAGAGTGAAATGTACTGGAAACTCGCCTGATGGCGTCTATAGCAGGCCCGTGTTATGGAAACGTATATAACTTAGAATATGAGTAATAAGAGTCAAAATAAAACTTGAGAAGTAATTGCCATAAATAGTGATAATTGAATATGTGTCTTGATGCAAGAAATGATATAGGTGTCATAAAATAATTGAAATAAGTTTCATAAAGCAAGAATTTAAACGTGTCATAAAGCAAGAATTGAAGGAAGTGTCATAAGAACTGAAATAAGTGTCATACGTAATGAAAAAAAAAATCAATCAGTATGATAATTTATTTTTCCAGTTTACCGACATTTTGTTCCATTTTTTTTTCCCCGTTGCAGTGCCTAAGTCTGGAGTAGCACTAGGAGGTTCAGAGCCCCTCTCCATTTTGTTTTATGTCACTAGCTAATAATTTCCTAATGAAAATTATAACTTACCCATTACGTTTATGGCCAATGCCTTACACAAAATTTCACACTAATGGCAAAACAATTATTTTAGTTCAGTTGAGCGAGGTAGCGTCAAGATCACCTGACAAAACCTTAGAGGGAAAGTTTCTCACTTGATTCCTTCGTCTATTCCTTCTTTTGGAAAGGTAGTAAGCACCCTCTTCTGCTCTCTCAACCAAACTCCTTTTTTTTTTTTATTTCGAGGACGCGTTTACCGCCCCACTTTGTAGGTTGGACGGTGCAAAATTCTTAGGATTTCTGATATTCTTTCGCACTACAGAAATTTCAGACCTAAAGTGTACGAAAAAATGGGAACTGTTTGGCCCTGAGTTTCGAACCCCGGGCCTGAAAGATAGCTTTAGACAATAATTGTTTTCATGAACTTATATATATATATATATATATATATATATAGTGATAGATCGCCCATAATCTGTTAAAATCTCTCTGATACCACAGTAGCAATACTTTTTGCTGTGGATTTGCTCTTCTAAGCATTATAGCTGTTTTTATTCTTGAGCATTATAGCAGCATTTTCTGCTAACATTATAGCACTTTTTTTTTTAAGTATGATTTTCTTTTCTTCTCATTACGGTTTGATGGTTGTATATCAGGGGTGTCAAGTGGGGTGAGAATCAAATGCTTTCTTTAGGGAAAAAATGGACAGGATTAGTCGTGAGGCTGCCTAAACCAAAGCCGCTACTTGAAGCAACAAACTGGTAAGGGAAATACGATGTTCTAGTAACACACATCAAATTCTGTCGGTTCTATAGCAACACACAACAAATACCGGCAATTCTAGCAACACACATCAGATGCTCTCAGTTCTGGCAACACGCTTCAAATACTGTCAGTTCTAGAATCACACATTAAATACTGTCAGGTCTAGCAAAACACTCCAAATACTGTCAGGTCTTGTAACGTTAAATACTGTCAGGTCTAGCAACACATAAAATGCTGTCAGGTCTAGCAACACACATTAAATGCTGTCAGTTCTAGCAACACACATTAACTGCTGTCCGTTCTAGCAACACGCATTAAATGCTGTCCGCTCTAGCAACACACATTTAATGCTGTCCGTTCTAGCAACACACGTCAACTACATTCTTCAGTTTTACCCCAGTGACTTACATCTCTCGTAGAGTCATTTTTACCTGTATCTCGGTGATGGTGTTCACGATACGGGACTTTGGACGGACGTTCAAGGTATACACTTGTTCAATGTTCTCCCTGTGCTCCCCGTGGGTGCTCACTTTGTAGGAGAAGACCGTTTCCGAGCAGCGAAGTCGACACCGCCTCCAGCAGGCGTACTGCTCCTCGCTCACATTCTCGTACTGGAAAGTCTCCGGTCCGGGCGCCGTGTTGCAGGCGACGCTGCTGGTGGTGGTGGGCGTCGTCGCCGCCGCCCACGTTGGGTGTAGTGGCCGCGGGTGTAGCAGGCGTGGGTGACAGGGCTCGGCGCACCGCTGGCGACAGACGGCCTCGCTGTAGCCGGAGGAACTGTTACACTGGGCCTTCCTCCGGTCCATCCTGTGCACCTGGACTGGTTCGACAAGCACCTCTACGGCGTACTTCTCGAAACTCCAGGCCAAGGGCACCACTGCCTCCGTCACCGCCAGAGTCGGGGGCTCGTTGACCGGGTGCAGGATGACGTTGTGACCCAGGTACTCTCTCTCCCTGACGAAGGAGTACACGAAGTTTTCCCACGCGCAGGAGGTGTTGCAGTTCAGGTCAACCGTCTCGCACGGGGTCATGGGTAGAAACTTCTGCTTGCCCTCGTCGAGGCTTTCCCATACGCAGGACTTGAGTGGGTCCCTCAGGCGGAGCATGACTCCAAGACTCGGGTCGAAGGTGGCCTCGGGGGCGAGCGTGAAGCAAGGACCCAAGGGCGTGTAGGACACGCTCCATTCCGGCGCGGTCGTCTGCCACGGAGGGTAGCGGAAGACCTTGCTAGCGACCTCGAGCTGCTGTACCACGGCTCCCAGGGGCCAGGCTGTTCTGTTCCACACTGTAGCGGAGTCGGCCTCCACGCCTGCCTGCCGATCGTAAGCGAGCCTGAGCTCCTCAGCCGTGGCGGAGGCGGGCAAGTCGAGGCCGAGGGTGAGGAGGGCGTCGACGCTGAAGGGAGGGTTCGGGCAGACGGTGATCCCCGGCAGCGGGAGCGGCGACTCGTCGCTCACGCTGTAAGAGGACATCGTGGGCCTTTGCAGCCACAGCCGCAGGTTGTTGCCCACCTGCGTCGCGAAGAGCACCAGGGACACCGCCCGCGCCCCTCTCTCCATCCACGACGGCGCTCGCTCGCCCCTCATGCCCTGCGACCGTCCCCTCTCACCTGCCGCCATGCAGTAGTGTCCCGATGACCCGAGGTATTGACTGGGTCTTCCCTCTTATACCAAACACCTGTGGCTGGCCGATGTATAACTGTTATGCTTTAGGGAGACAGTGACCAAAATTCTGTAATTCTAGTTGTCCTCCCTATCGGAAGACATGCGTATTCAAAATACACCCAACTATATATAAAGGTTTTGTTAGCAATGGTTTTCCTGTGGAATAGGTTACGTCAATCAGCAGATCTCTTTTGGACAGACAGTGCCTGTTAATGTCGAGAGCACTCCGGCAACACCGCACGACTCGAGGCACTCTACGTAGCCACCATAGGTCTGGTTACCCACCTTGTTGGCGGTAACTGAACGCAAAGGGGAAACTGACAAAAACTATACGAGTTACAAAAGTAGTAAAATGTGCATGGAAGATATCGTGCAAGAACCTAGACTTTGGGGAATACTGCATATTACATGACCATGGTTGTTCCTCTCTTGGATTTCTCGGTGACACTCGGGTTGTCAGTTAAGGATATATACTGCATCACAAACCGTTACTCCAGACATATCTTACGGACTTGTTGCCTGTCTTCCCTAAGTTATTCATATGGCAGTTCAAACGAGCGGACCTGGTCAGTCACTGTTACTCGTGAAAAGAAACATACAGTTAGGTCATCAGGTTGATGTAAATCATGTTTTTTTTTTTTCGTGAAGTTAAATGAAACAGTAAATATATATAGCATTGTAAACTTTACAGGAAAAGATGGTTGTGATACATGTAGAACTCCAAGGTCGGCGAGACAGTCCCTGGAGAACCACTTGGGCGTCGAGACGGGCCATTGAGGAGCCGTGAGGGTGGCGAACCGAGCCGGCTGCACGGTAGCCATGGTACACGCAAAGCACACTTAATCACATTGTTATCAAAAATCGTGAGCTATGAGGTGATCCAGGATACGACAATTACCAGCAAGATTAACACCTCGAATTCTGAGGATCTCGGCTTGCGGGCGAGAGGATGTCACTGTTATCAATACTGTGACTTTTATTTTTTTGGCTCGCTGAGATATTACTTGAGCTCACTAATGAGTCAAGACTCTAAGGCAGCCACCATTCTTCGGGAGCAGACACCGGAGTAATATCTGCAGAAGAAGGAAAGAAAACCAACAGTGCCACTAATGATAAACCGGTTTATTCTAGAGCGGGGTTGTAATATCTTTACAAAAATTGAAATGGTCGTCTGGGAAACTTATGTTGGAAACCACAGTGATTCTAGATGCTCTTACACCTTCAGTTAGATGACGATGCTCTAGCAAGTGGAACTCAAGTATATTAGAGTTAACCGTAGAATAAGACGGAGTGATAGGCAACGTTGGCTCAAGCATCCGACACTCCGGGACACATTTCAGCTGGCCAGTAATTCCTGGAAGTGGCACTCCAGAAGGCCACGCTTAGAAGACAGTACTATCAATGGTCCCAGAGATCAGACCTGTTTGTTTCCAGGGGATGGTTAAGTTTCTCATGGAGAACAAGGGTAGAGAGAGTAACCAGGTAACAGTAGAGCCTGACACAGTATTTACTTATCAAAGGACTTTTTCTTTGCATTCTAATCCAATGGGATATTAAAGCTTGTAAGTAATGGTTCAGGTTTCTTGAATGGTTCCGTCGTTTCACGATTTATGGCATTATGAAGCCAGTTATGCTAGTTTTCACTTACTCTTTTTTTATATTTCTATTTTTTCGTGTGAAACCATTTTCCGTTAAACTTTTTTGTCCACGGTCTCTTGTTATTCTAAGAAAAAAAATGTACCTTTTGTCGATATTTATGATTTATTCTTGAGTAACACAAAAACTTACATTGAGTCGCCAGGGAGCCATCGCAGCCGTAGACGGAATTGTCTGAATTATTTGAGCCTCGCCTGAAGAGCCGGCGTCTCAACGGTAATCAACTGTGTCCGTGCGTCCATCACGCGCTTGTCCGCTCCGTATCCCGTGAACCAGGGTGGGGAATTGGCCGGAGAGTTGACGTAAATATTACTCGAATTATCACCACCACCTGGTGGTCCTTGGCTCATGTCCCTGGGTCTTTCCTTCGAGGTCGAGACCGCAAGAAGAGGTCACGGATATTTTGTCGTGTCCGCTCGATAACTGTAGAACCAACTAAGGTTAGGCTGGGGTGGGGGCGGTAATACCAAGCGTTGCCCGCCAGTGGACGATGTCTTACGTGACCCACACTCCAGTGGCCGTGCCGTCAAGGTCCAGGTCAGGGCTAGGGAGGGAGGGTCATGGTATTTTTCGTGTCCGTTCCATAACTCGTGAGCCAGTGGAGGACGACGATGACTCCTCGCTCCAAGTCTTAACGCCGCCACCAGGCAAGCGCGATGCGCAACCCGCCTACAACAAGGAACGTGTCGCTACCCACCCGACCCCATGTCGGCCCAACGCCAGGCTGTCTGCTGCTACTGGTGGTGGTCATCTCCAACGTCACTCAGGCTCGTGTACTTGAACGCAAATGTCAGTCTCCAACGGGCTGTGCACCAGGTTCTGCGTCGAAAACAAATGAACGCGACCACACCCGAGTCTTTCTCATTCTTACTTTAGGAAATCTGAAGTCCTGGCAACCTTCAGTTGTTACGGTTTACCTGCAAATCGTATACCAGAAACTGTACAATAGGATATCCTCACGCTGCACCTCATTAAATAGGGCCCGGATGTGATATTGTCATTGGTACACGATAGTCGTCATGGTCAGAGAGATATTTTGTGGAAATTCTAAAATGCAGTATAAACTTGTGGCGAGGCTGTGCTCGTGACGATGGCATCCATTGCCATCGTATATCGTTGATCCCTTCGCCTTTTGCTGGATTGTCTCGAGCATGTCATGATGATATGGAGAACAATGTACTGAGAGCCCAAATTGCGGTCTTGTGAATTATTGAGGGTTATTATTATGGCACATGGAGTTATTTCCAACGAAAGTTTTCTTACATTATATCCAAACATTATTTGCGTTATTTGAGCATTATTTTTAACGGTGCAGACATCACGTCAAGCCAGGAGTTTAACTCGAGAAAGAAATGCGTATCTTAAGTACGGATTTCTGTGGCTTTGTAGGTTCGTTATATTCAAACTGTTGATGGAATAACGGTGCCGTCTCAGTAGACGGGGAGAGGTTATTTCCCACCCTTCCTATTTTTCATAGTATTCAGTGATTTCACCCAGTGGTTATGAAAAGGAAAGAAGAAAATGGATTGGTTGCGACATCAACTCCCGTGATGTTTCGTGGCTTGTGGCAACTGCTCATCCACGATGAGAGTAAATGTTTACATATCGATAAGTAATTTCACTGGTTAACTGAAGGATTACAGATTTCCTTAAGGATACGTAGTGTGGGCCTTGCAGTGGCTACATATTTTCCATAAGGGCAGGTTATTTTTTACAAGTGCTTCTTCTGTTAAACTCGCAAGCCCTCACCTTCTTATACCAGACCATGGGACTTGGCGTTCCTGATTTGATAGAGTTAAGGCAATTTGTGCATCGCGCGCCGCTCGCCAGTGGCCGCAAGTGGGGACCAAAGCGTTCATGCTATTAGATTTCATGAATCGATATCGTCACTGTTTATTATTTCAGTGTTTGCCACTTTAATTCCAGACTGGTCGAGTTACTTACCCACCTTTTTCGTCATAGTGTGTTTGTTTGTTGCAGGTTTGGTTTTGGACGGGGAAGTGACCTTACACCACCACCGCCCTCCGCCATCGGCTGCAGAACGGATCTCCTTTTCATCGAGAAAAGAAATATATACGAAACGGTTTCACCCGCTTGGGGTAGACAGGCGTCCCAGAGCTCGAGGTGAGCGCGCCCGGAGACGCGACCTATCCCTTGATGTACGGCTTCTCGGGTTAGCGTCCTCCGTTGTGTGGCTGGTCCTTCATACTGTCAGTTCCTGGGGCAGGCATTCAACGTGGACGGTGAGTAAAGCGGTGTACGCTTTAACCACACGGTCAAAGGTGTGGCGGCTTCATCACGTGTGAGAGGAGGTGGTGGTGGTAGTGGCAAAGCCTGTCTACACTGCGTCCGTGAAGCGGTTGGTGTTCGGTTATTAGGCTGGTCCAGGGGCCGTGTCGACACGTCGGCCCGCCTCCGATGCAGACGTACCCTCCCCTCCCATGTTCCGAGCGTTGTTTATCGTCCGTGTAGATACCCTGCTATTGTCACAAGGGGAGATAGATAGATAGATAGATAGATAGAGGGGAGAGGAGTACCAAAGCGTAGCAAGTTGCCAGTGGTATAGTTTATGGCGAGGGGGCACACACAGGCAGCAGCGGAAGTAATATCAATAGCGAAGGGAGAGAGAATCATCACAGTAGCTTAGGACTAGCGAGTCACAGATCTGAGGTCAGATCTGGAGAAGTGATAAAGCAGGACAGTTTCCGAACGTGACCCCGTCAGGTAGGTATGTAGGGGGCTAGAACCTACCAAGGTGTGATGATAACCTTACTCCCATACAAGGACGGGTCAGTTCTTTGTATAACCGGAGCAACTGTTCGGAAGTGGAGAATGTTCACCTTCAGAACAGGACTTGAGGATTTTCTGCGTAGCCTTAAGTATCTGTGTAATGTGGAAGGGAATGGTGGGTGGTGCTTTAGATATCCTTCTTACTGTTCTTTTCCTTACCTCATCCACGTAGATTTGAAAGAGCAACAGACAGAAGTAAAGTGTAAGCAGATAACTATAGCTTAAACATATGGTAGAGAATAGCCAGGGCTGGTAGTCCAGTGTGTGGCAGAGAGTAGCCAGGGCTGGTAGTCTCGGATTGCTTTCCAATTTTGTACTTTTTTTTTTAGGACTTGTCGGAGTCTACTTATCCCTGTTTATGGTGGTATTGACGAAATGGACATCTGAAGATAGAAAGTAAGTTGCTTGAAATATTTCAGGTAAAAAGGAGTAGGATTTCTGAAGCATAAAGCCTCTAACTGACGGGATAGAGTGAATTGGAACGATGTGGTTTACAGGGGTCGACATGCTGTCAGTGGACTGAACCAGGGCATGTGAAACGTCTGAGGTAAACCATGGAAAGGTCTGTGGGGCCTGGATGTGGATAAGGAGCTGTGGTTTTCGGTGCGTTACACGTGACAACTAGAGACTGAGTATGAGAGAATGTGGTCTTTTTCGTGTTTCCTGGCGGTACCTCGCTGATGCAGGGCGTGGCGATGCTATTTCCTGTGGGGCGGAGTGGCGTCAGGAATGAATGGAGGCGAGCAAGTATGAATATTTACATGTATATATGTGTATATGCATGTGTATGCATACGCATGTGTATATGTATATGGTGGTATGTATATTTATACTTTGTGCATATATGTGCATGTATGTATATATGTGTGTATTTGAGTGAATGGATTTTTCGTCGTTAGGAGGGGGTGTGTTGGTGGGCGGGTTCTGGGGGGGGGGGACTCTCTTCCTTGTAATTCACTTTCACAAAGTTGGAACAGAAGGAGTCAAGCGGGAAGTGCTCATATTCCACAAATGCTGGGGTGTCTGACTGTGTGGCAGTAACTAAAATGAGAAAAAAAGGGAGAGATTGGTAGTATACCTGAGGAGAGGAACCTGCATGCGCTGTATCTGAGTGAAACAGGGTTCAGCTAAGGAGGAAAAGATAAGAGTTGTCTGGGAGTGTCTCAGGGTCAGAGTCAGATGTTAGTTTGAAGGCGAGAGGTAAGGAAGGGTTAGCAATTCTGCTTAGGGATGAATTGAGGTCAATAAACTGTAGAACTTCCAGGTATTCTAATTCTTTTGTGCCAGCTAGTATAAAATTGTTGAACGAGCGATAGCCCATTCTCGGATTATAATACGATGTCTTTTAGGGGGCCAGTAAGTTCACTGGCTATAGTATGCCCGAGTCTTATACCTTAATGAATGTACCGTATGATTGTTTCTTTTGCTTTTAACGGAGAAACACAAGACAAATTT
>JAYMFT010409996.1:0-33470 GCA_038088735.1 Panulirus argus | reverse complement strand
ATACTCAACAAACTTATACCTCTATAGTTAGAACATTCACCTTTATCCCCTTTGCCTTTGTACAATGGCACTATACAAGCATTTCGCCAATCCTCATTATTGCTAATAGTAAGAACTTCATTCTGTCCCTAGGTAACTTTAAAGCCCATCCTATCATCAACCAAACCATGATGGGAGAATTGTCTAAAATTGAGAATATCAAACGAATCGGCTTGGATTCACCCAGCTCCCCAGGCCAACATCCTCCCTCCCCCCCCCTCACCATAAATCACTCTCTTCTTACAACGGTCAATATGGGTCTGTAGAGTGTGGTATCGTTTCCTATACATACTGAATAAGACATATAACATAGTTGAGCCCCTACCAATTGCTAATAATAGGATCTTAATTTCGTCTCTACGCGACTCTAAAGCCCATCCAATTATTAATCACCTAGCTAAAATAAAACAGAATAGGTTTCTTTTTCTTGCCCATATGGTACTCACCTACCCAGGTCTACCCCCCTCCCCCCTACTCTCGTAACCACAAGACATCCCAACCCCCACAGGCGCTACAAAGTCCCTTTAACAGCCAGTATGTGTTGGATAGTAGACCGTACCACAACACCGTGAGTGATGTGTGATGTCGGGATTTAAATAACTATGTTGATTATTGGCACGTGAAGACCCGGTTTGTCTCCGCGAAACTAGTCGTGCCACACATGTATAGATAAACTGCATGTTAAATAAAACTACGAACTCCTACTCAGTGTATGATCACTTCTGATAGGGTAATGGATATTCGAATACAAAGTAATCGAAAACACATCATCTAACAGTTGTAAGCAACGGAGTCTACAGTGGTCAAATCCTATCAGATTCAAACAAGCAGCAGATAGCATTTTGCAAAACATAATATTTCACGTATTGAGGTATAAGAAACACGAAACACTTCATATGAAAGCACACTACCATATAACATTTAAACCTAGTGCTGCTAGGATACGATCTCGTGTCCAAAACGTGGCAGGCGTGAGAGTACTCCCATGGCAATGATTGCTCCTAATGGGAAAATGACTGTACCAATACTAAGCAATCGAATGCCCATCGTCTCGCGGAGGTGAGCAACGGGGTCTACAGTGATCAAATCTCATTAGGCTCACACAACCAGCATATAGTATTTTCAGAACCAAACTGCTCACACACTGAGAAACATTAAAAAGGAAATAGGACATATGATCGCGCACTGCCATATAAAATGTAAAACTCGAACAGCCAGGATAAGATCACGGTTCCACAGCGTAGCAGGTGGAAACGCTCTCGCCCTATTATGATAGACTCGAATACGGAATTGAGTATCCGAATAATAAGTAATTTAATACGGGGTCTATAGTATTAAAATCCCATTAGGCTCACAAACCCAGCAGATAGCATTTTATAGAACCTTACTGTTCACACAATGACGTATATGAAACAAAATGGTGCATATGAAAGCACACTACCGTATAACATGCATACCTTGATCAGCCAGGATGCGAACCCCGAACCATAGCTGGGCAGGCGGGAGCACTACCTCGCAACTATGATCGCCTCTAATCAGGATATGACTTTTCGAATACTAAGTAATCGAATACCCTTTGTCTTATAGTGGTGAGCAATGGGGTCAACAGAAGTCGAATTCCATTAGGCTCATACTACCAGCAGATAGAACATTAGAGGACGTAACAGATCAAATATTGAGGTATATGAAACACGAAATAGCGCATATGACCGCGCACTATCAGCAGATGGCAATTTATTGAACCAAACTCTTCAGTCACTAATAATATGAAACACAAAATAGTGTATACGAACACGTACTAACACATAACTTACGAAACTGGGCCACAGAGTGTCATTTGGAAACGCTACCGCTCGGCTATGATCGCCGCTAATAGGAAAATGACTATTCGAATTATAAGTACTCGAATACCCGTCGTCTCTTGATGTTGAGCAACGGGGTCTACAGTGATGAAATTCCAATAGGCTCACACTACCAGCAAATAGCATTTTACAGAAGCTAACAATTCTCACGTTCAGGTGGTAGGTGCGAGCGTTACCGCTTGTCCATTATCGACGTAATACGGAAATGCCAATTTGAAAAATAAGTAAAGGAACACCCTTCAGCTCACAGTGGTGGACAAAGGAGTGTACAGTGGTCTAATGCCAATAGGCTCACATAACCAGGAGATAAAATTTTACTGAACTAAACTGTTCAAACACTGAGGTATATCAAACACGAAATAGTACATATAAAAAAGCATTTCCACATAACATATAAACCTCGACCAGCCAGGATACTAACCCGGGTTCTTCAGCGTAGCAAGCGGGAGCGCTTCTGCTAGGCTATGATTACCCCAAATAGGGAAATGACTATTCAAACAATAAGTAATCGAACACCTATCATCTCAAGGTGGTAAGCAACTGGGTCCATAGTCGCCAAATCTCATTAGGCTCATAAAACCAGCAGATAGCATTTTACAGATCCTAATTGTTCACGCAATGAGTTATATGAAATACGGAATAGTGCATATGAGCAAGCACTACCATGTAACATGTATACCTAAAAAAGCCAGGATACGAACCCGAGTCCATAGCTTAGCAGGTGGGAGCACTACCGCTTGACTATGATCACCTCTAATAGGGAAATAACTATTCGAGTTATAAGAATTCACAGTGGTGAGCAATGGGGTCTACAGTTGTCAAAATTCCATCAGACTCACACAACCAAAAGAGCATTTTTCAGAAACAAACAGTTCATACATTGAGGTATATGAAACTCCAAATAGTGCATATGAAGGCGCTCTACCATATAACATGTAAACCTCGAACAGCCAGTATACAAACCTGGTCCACAACGTGGTAGGTGGGAACGCTAAATACCACTCTGCGATGATCGCCCCTAATAAAGAAATGACTAATCGAATGATAAATAACTGAATATCGGTACTGCGTCTCACAGTGGTGAGCAACGGGGTCTACAGTGGTCAAATCCCATTAGGCTCACACAACCAGCAGATATCATTTCACAGATACTAATTGCTCACATATTGAGGTATATGAAACACAAAATAGTGCATATGAACTCGCAATACCATATAACATGAAAACCTCGACCAGCCAGGATACGAACATGGGTCCAAGGCATTGAAGTCAGCAGCTCTTCCGCCCGGCTACGATCGCCCCTAATAGGGAAAAGACTGTTCGAATATCAAGTAATCAAATACCCAACATATCACAGCCGTGAGGCTCGGGGTTTACAGTGGTCAAATCCCAGTACGCTCACACACCAGCAGTTAGCATTTCACAAAACAAGACTCTTCACACATTGATGTATATGAACTTGAACTACCTTATAATATGTAAAGCTCGAACAGCCAAGATATGAACCCGGGTCCAGAGCGTGGCAAGTGGGAAAGATACTGCTCATCTATGATCACCCACAGTAGGGAATTCACTAATCGAATAATAAGTAATCGAATACCCGTCGTCTCACAGTGGTGAGCAACGGGGTCTACAGTCGTCAAATCCCATTTGGCTTATACAGACAGCAGATAGCTTTTTATAGAACCAAACTTCAATTTTTGACGTGTATGAAACAAGAAAGCTTGCATATGAACGCGCACCACCATATCACATTTAAGCCTCGAACAGCCAGGAAACTAACATGGGTTCAGAGAGTAGCAAATGGGAGCTGTACCGCTCGGCTATGATCGCCCCTAAAAGGGTACTGACTATTCTCATATGAAGTAATCGAATGCTCATCGAATCAGAGTCGTGAGGAACGTGGTCAACAGTAGTCAGATCCCAATAGGCTCACACAACCAGCAGTTGAGGTATATGAAACAAGAAATCGTGCATACGAACACATACTACAATATGATATGTAAACCTCGAACAGACAGGATACGAACTCGGGTCAACTGCATGGCTGGCGAGAGTAATACTGCTCGGCTATGATCACCTCTGACAAGGGAAATGAATATTCCAATACTAAGTAATCAAATTCCACGTGTCTCACAGTGGTGGCAACATAGTTTACAGTCGTCGAAACCCATCAGATTCACACAACCAGTTGATAGCATTTTTTCAGAACCTATCTGTTCACACACTGAGGTATATGAAAAACGAATTCTTGCACAGAAACGCGCAATACCATATACTATGTAAACTTCGAACAGCCAGGATACGAACTCGGGTCCATATCGTGGCAGGTGGGAACGCTACCCCTCGACTATGATCACTCTGCATCTAATAAGGAAATGACCATTCGAATAATAAGTAATTGAATACCTGTTGTCTCACAGTGGTGAGCAACGAATTCTACAATGGTCAAATCCTATTAGACTCACTAAAACAGCAGATACCATTTTACAGAACATAACTGTCCACACAATGAGGTAAAAGAACAGGAAATAGTGCATATGAAAGTTCACTATCATATAACATGTAAACCTCGAACAGCCAGGATACAAACCCTGTTCCACAGCGTGGCAGGTGGGAACGCTACCGCTCGGCTATGATCGCCCCTAACAGGGAAATGAATATTTCAATATTAAGTAATAGAATACCCGTCGTCTCACAGCTGTGAGGAACAGCGTGTACAAGTCGTCAAATCCCATTAGACTCACAAAACCTGCATATAGCAATTCATAGAACCTAAATGTTCACGCCTATAGGTGTATGAAACCATAGATAGTGCATAAGAACGCGCACTTCTATATAACATGTGTACCTTTAACAGCCAGGATGCGAGCCCGGGTCCAAAGTATGGCAGGCGTTAGCACTACCGCTCGGCTATGATCTCCTCTATTAGGGAAATAACTATTAGAATGGGGAGTAATCGAATACCCTCCGTCTCACAGTGGTGAGCAACGGAGTTTACAGCGGTCATATCTCATGAGAATCACGCAACCAGCAGACAGCATTTCCCATAACATAATAGTTCATGCAATACAGTATATGAATCACTAAATATTGCATATGAACGCGCACTACCATACAGCATGTAAACCGTACCAACAGCTCGATAGGCTGGAAAGCTACCGCTCGGCTATAATCGCACCTAAAAGGGAAATGCATCTTCAAATAATAAATAATTCAATACCCTTTGTCCAGCAGCGAAGTGCAACGGGTTCTACTGCGGTCAAATCAGATTAAGCTCACACAATCAGCAGATAGCATTTTTCAGAGCCTATTATTTCATATATTCAGGTATTTGAAACACGAAATAATGCATATGAACGCGCACTACAATACAACATGTAAACCTCGCCCATAACATGGAAATGACTATTTGAATAAAAAGTAATCGAATACCCGTCGTCTCACAGTGGTGAGGAACGGCATGTACAGTCGTCAAATCAAATTAGGCTCACAAGACCAGCAGATAGCATTTTACAGAACCTAATGTTCACGCAGTGAGGTATATGTATCACGAAATACTGAATTTGAACACGCACTACCATATAACATGTATACCTCTAACACCCAGGATATGAACACGGGTCCATAGCATGGCAGGCGGGAGCAAAACCACTCGGCTATGATCACCTCTATTTGGGAAATGACTCTTCGAATACTTAGCGATCGAATATCTATCATTTCAGAGAGGTGAGCAAATGGGTCTATAATGGTAAAATCCCATTACGCTCACACAACCAGCAGATACAATTTTTTCAGAAATCAACAATTGACACATTTAGGTATATGAAACATGAAATAGTTCCTTTGAACGCGCACTACTATATAACATGTAAACCTCGAATAACCATGAAACAAACCCGGTTCCACAGCGTGGCAGGCGGGAACGCTATCGATCGGATATGATTGCCCCTAATAGGGAAATGACTTAAAATAATGAGTAATCGAACACCTTTCGTTTAACAATGGCGAGCAACGGAGTCTACATTGGTAAAATCCCACTATGATCACATAACCAGTAGAGAGCATTTTACAGAACCTAATTGTCCACGCAGTGAGGTATAAGAAACACGAGATAGTAAGTATGAATTCGCACTACCATATAACATGTATACCTCGAAAAACCAGGATACGAACCTCGGTCCATAGCATGGCAGGCGAGAGCGCTACCACTCAGCTATGATCTCCTCTATTAGGGAAATGACCATCCGAATACTAAATAATCGAATACCCTTCGTCTCACGGGATTGAACAATGGAGTCTACACTGGTCAAATCCAATTAGGCTAACAAAACCAGCAGATCACATTTTACAGAACCTAACTGTTTACGAACTGAGGTATATGAAACACGAAATAGTACATAGGATCGTGCACTACCATATAACATGTAAACCATGAACTGACATGATACGGACCCGCGACGATAGCATGGCAAGCGTGAACGCTTCCGCTAGACTATGAACGCCTCTAATAGGGAAATGACAATTCGAATACACAACAAGCAGATAGTCTTTTACAAACCATAACTGTTCACACATTAAGGTATATGAAACAAGAAATAGTCCATAAGAACACACACTACCATATAACATGTAAGCCTCGAACGACCAGGATTCAAACCTAGGTCCTCAGCATGGCAGGCTTAAGTGCTACCGCTCGGCTATGATCGCCCCTAATAGGGAAATGACTTTTCGAATACTAAGTAATCAAATTCTATTCGTCTCACAGTGGTGAGCAATGGAGCCTAGAGTCGTCAAATCCCATTAGGCTCACACAAGCAGTTGATAGCATTTTTCAGAACCTATCAGTTAACACAATGAGATATATGAAACCCGAAATAGTACATATGAACGAACACTACCGTATAAAATGTAAACTTGGAACAGCCAGGATACGATCCCGGTTCCACAACGTGGCAACTAGGAGCTCTTCCGCTCGGCTATGATCGTCCCTAATAGGGAATGACTTCGAAAAATATGCAGTCGAATACCGTTTATTTCATAGTGGTGAGCAATGGGGTCTACAGTGGTCAGTTCCCATTAAGGTTCACACACCTAGCAGATAGCTTTTTATCTGGACCTAATTTTTCACATATTGAGGTATATGAAACACGAAATTGTGCATATGAACGCACTTCCATGCCACATGTAAACCTGGAGCAGCCAGGATAAGAACCCGGGTACACAACATCGCAGCTTGGAATTCCACCGCTCGGCTATGATCGCCCCTACCAGGGAAATTACTATGTGAATGATATATAATCGAATGCCCATCGTCTCACAGATGTGAGCAACGGAGTCTACAGTGGTCAAATCCCACAAGTGACATACAACCAGTAGATAGCATTTTTCAGAACCTATCAGTTCACACATTGAGGTATATGAAGCAAATAATGGTGCATATGAACGCGCACTACCATATAACAAGCATGGTAGGCGTGAGTGTTACCACTCGCCTATGATCGTCATTAAAACGGAAATGCCTCTTCAAATAATAGTAATCGAATACCCTTCGTCTCACGGTGGTGAGCAATAGAGTCTACAGTGGTCAAATCCTGTTAGACTCACACAACCAGCATATAGCATTTATCAGATCCTTTCAGTTCACACATTGAGGTATATGAAACACGAAATAGTACATATGAAAGCGCAAAACCATATAACATCCCGGATCCTCAGCATGACAATCATGAATGCTACCGCTCGACTATGATCGCTCCTAATAGGGATATGACTATTTGAGTAATAGGTAATCAAATACCCGTCATCTCACAGTGGTGAGCAATGGGGTCTAAATCAGTCAAATCCCATTAGGCTCACACAACCACAAGACGACATTTTAGAGAACCTAACAATTCACACATTAAGGTGTTAGAAGCACTAAATAGTGCACATGAACGCGCACTACTATGTAGCATGTAAACCTCGAGAAGCCAGAATACGAACCCAGGCTCACAGCGCGGCAGATGGGAGCGCTACCGTTCGGTTATGATCGCCCCTAAAAGGAGAGTGACTCTTCAAATATTAAGCAATCGAAGATCCATCGTCTAACAGTGGTGAGCAACGGAGTCTACAATGGTGAAGTCCCATTAGATTCACACAACCAGCAGATAGCATTTTACAGAACATAATTGTACACGTACTGAGGTATATGAAGCACAAAATGGTGCATATGAACGCTCACCACCATATAGCATGTATACCTCGAGAAGCCAGGATACGAACCCGGGTCCATAGCACGGCAGGTGGGAGCACTACCGCTCGGCTATGATCGGCTGCATTAGGGAAATGACTATTCGAATACTAAGGTGAGCAACGGGGTCTCTAATGGTCAAATCTCATTAGGCTCATACAACCAGTAGATACTATTTTTTTTTTAGAACCTAACAGTTCACACAATGAGGTATATGAAACACGAAAGAGTGCATATGAACGCGCACTACCATATACCATGTAAACTTTGAGCAGCCAGGACACGAACCCGGGTTCACAGCGTGGCAAGTTAGAATGCTACCACTCGGCTATGATTGCCCCTAATAGGGAAATGACAATTCGAATAATAAGTAATCGAATACCCGTCGTCTCACAGTGTTGAGGAACACAGTCTACAATCGTCAAATCCCTTTCGGCTCACAAAACCAGCAGGTAGCATTTTACAGAACCAAGATATTCTTGCCTTGAGGTCTATGAAACCTGAAATAGTGCATATGAACGCACAATATAGTATAACATGTAAACCTCGATCAGCCAGGATATGATCCCGAGTTCACAACGTGGCAGGCGTGAGCGCTACCGCTCGGCTATTATTGCCTCTATTAGGAAAATAACTCTTGAAATAATAAGTAATCGAATACCCTTCGTCCAACTGTGGTGAGCCACGGAGTCTACAGTGGTCAAATCACATTAGAATCACACAACCTGCACATAGCATTTTACAGAACCTAAACGTTCACACATTGAGGGATATGAAATAAGAAATAGTGCATATGAACACACAATACCATATAACGTGTAAGCCTCGAACAACCAGGATTCGAACAAGTTCCTCAGCATGGCAGGAGTGAGTGCTACCGCTCGGTTATGATCGCCCGTAATAGGGATATGACAATTCGAGTACTAAGAAATCGAATTCCCATCGTGTTGCAGACGTGAATAACGGGGTCTACAGTGGTCAAATCCCATTAGGTTCACACAACCAGCAGAAAATATTTTTCAAAACCTAACAGTTCAGACACTGAGGTATATGAAACATGAAATAATGCAGATGAACCCGGTTCCACAGCGTGGCAGGTGGGAACGCTACCGCTCGGCTATGATCACTCTTAATGGGGAAATGACTATTCGATAATAGGTAATCGAATACCCGTTGTTTCATAGTGATGAGTAACGGGGTCTATAGTCGTCAGATCACATTAGGCTCACAGAAATAGCATATAGCAATTTACAGAACCTAAAAGTTCACGCCTTGAGGTGTATGAAACCCGAAATAGCGCATATGAACGCGAATTACCATATAACATATATATCTCGATCAGCCAGGATCCGAGTCCGAGTCCACACCATGGTAGGTGTGAGCGCTACCGCTCGGCTATCATCGCTTTTACTAGGAAAATTACTGTTCGAATTCTAAGAACTCACATACCCTTCGTGTGACAATGGTGAGCAATAGGGTCTGCATTGATCAAATCACTTAACGCTCACATAACCAGCAGATAACATTTTATAGAACCTAACTGTTCAAATATTGACGTATATGAAACACGGAATAATGCATACGAATACGCATTTCCGTATAATATTTATCCTCGAACAGCCAAGATTCCATCACGGGTTCACAGCATGGCAGGCATGAGTGCTACCGCTCGGCTATGATCGCCCCTAACAGGGAAATGACTTTCCTGATACTAAGTAATCGAATTCTCTTCGTCTCACGCTGGTGAGCAACGGAGTCTACAGTCGTAAAATCCCATTAGGCTCACACAACCAGCAGATAGCATTTTACTGAACCTAACTATTCATATATTAAGGTATATGAAAAACGAACTAGTGCATTCGAACGCGAACTACCATATAATATGTAAACATCGAACATCCAGGATACGATCCCCGGTCTACAGCGTGACAGGTGGGAACTTTACCGCTCGGAGATTATCGCCTCTATTAGGGAAAAGGCAATTCGAATGATAAGTAATTAAATACCGTTCCTGTCACAGTGGTGAGCAACGGGGTCTACGCTGGTCAAATCTATTAGGCTCACACAAGCAGGGGATATCATTTTACGGAACTTAACTGTTCAAATATTAAGGTATATGAAACACGAGAAAGTGCATATGAACGTGCATTATCATATATCAAGTAAACCTGGAACAGCCAGGATACGATCGCGGGCCCACAGTATCGCAGCTTGGAACGCTACCGCTCGGCTATGATCGCTCCTAACAGGGAAATGACTATTCGAAAAATATATAATCGAATACCCATCGTCTCACAGAGGTGATCAACGGGGCCTTCAGTGGTCAAATCCCATTATTCTTACACAACCAGCAGATAGCATTTTTCAGAACCTATCAAGTCACACATTGAGGTATATGAAACACGAAACAATGAATATGAACGCGCACTACAATATAACAAGAAAACCTCGAACAGGCAGGATTCGATCCCTGGTACACAGCTTGGTAGACGTGAGTGTTACCGCTCGGCTAGAATCGCCCCTAAAAGGGAAATGACTATTCGATTACTAATTAATCCAATACTCTTCGTCTCAGTTCCCATTAGGCTCACATAACCACCAGATACCATTTTCCAGAACCTAACAGTTCACATATTGAGGTATAAGAAACACGAAATATAACATGCAAACTTCGAAAAGGTGGGAGCGCTACCTCTCGGCTATGATCTCTGTTAAAAGGGAAATGACTCTTCAAATAATAAGTAATCGAATACCCAACGTCTCACAGTGGTAAGCAACGGAGTCTACAATGGTTAAATCCCGTTAGAATCACACAACCAGCAGACTGCATTTTACGGATCCTAATTGTTGAAGCAGTGAGGTATATGAAACCCGAAATAGTGCATATGAACGCGCACTACCATATAACATGTATACCTCGAACAGCCCGGATACAAACCCGGGGCCATATAATGGCAGGCGGGAGCGCTACCGCTCGGGTATGATCGCCCCTATTGAGGAAATGACTATTCGAATACTAAGTAATCAAATACTCGTCGCCTAATTGAGATGAGCATCGGAGTCTACAGTGGTCAAATCCCATTATTCTCACACAACTAGCAGAGAGCATCTCGCAGAACCCAACTGTTCGCACATTAAGGTATATGAAGCACGAAAACCTCGTGTTCGGATAAGGGAAATAACTATTCGAATAATATATGATCGAATACCCATCGTCTCACAGTGGTGAGCAACGAAGTCTACATTGGTCAAATCCCATTAGAATCACACGAGCAGAGAGCATTTTAAATAACCTTTTTGTTCACGCAATCAGGTATATGAAACAGAAAATAGTGCATATGAACGCGCGCTACCATATGATATGCAAACCTCGATTAGCCAGGATTCGATCCCGGGTCTATATTCTGGCAGGCTAGAACGCTACAGCTCGGATGTAATTGCCCCACAGCTAGGAAGGAAATAACTACTCGAATACTAAGTAATCGAATTCTCTTCGTCTCACAGTGGTGAGCAACGGTGTCTACAGTGGTCAAACCCCTTAAGCTCACACAACCGACAGATAACATTTTTCAGAACCTATCAGTTCACACAATGAGAATTATGAAATACGAAATAGTGCATATGAACCAGCATTACTGTATGACATGTAAAACTAGAACAACCAGAATACGGTCCCGTTTCCACAACGTGGCAGGTGGGAACACGGGAACACTTCCGCTCGGCTATGACCGCCCCAAATAGGGAAATGACTATTCGGATAATAAGTAATCGAATACCGTTCACTTCACATTGGTGCACTACCATATGAAAGTAAACCTCGAGCAGCCACGATACGAACCCTGGTCAAACGCGAGGCAAGTTGCACCGCTACCGCTTGGGTATGATCACCCCTAATAGGGAAATGACTATTCGAATAATACGTAAGCGATTACCTATCGTCTCTCAGCGGTAATAAACGGAGTCTACAGTGGTCAAATCTCATTAGGCTCACACAACAAGCGGATAGCATTTTACAGATATTCACTGTTTCCGCAATAAGGTATGTGAAACACGAAATAGTGCATATAAACGCGCACTACCGTATAACATGCATACCTCGAACAGACAGGATACGAACCCGGGCTCATATCATGGCAGGCGGGAGCACTACCGCTCAGCTATAATCACCTCTATAAGGGAAATGACTATTCCAGTACTAAGTAATCGAATGCCCTTCGTCTCACAGTGGTGAGCAACGGAGTCTACAGATAGCATTTTACAGAGCCTAACTATTCACACACATATTGAAGTATGTGAAAGACGAAACAGTGCATATTAATGCGAACAGCCATATAACATGTAAACCACGAGCAGCCAGGATACGAACCCTGGTCCAGAGGTTGGCTTTTTAAAACGCTACCGTTCGGGTTATGATCACCCTTAATATGGAAATGACCATTCGAATTATAAATAATTAAATACCCTCTCTCTCACGGTGGTGAGCAACGGAGTCTTCATTGGTCAAATCGCATTAGACTATCACTACCAGCAAATAGAATTTTACGCAGTCTAACTGTTCACGCTTTGAGGGATATGAAACACGAAATAGTGCATATGAACGCGCACTACCAAATAACATGCAAACCTCGAACAGCCACAATACAAACACGGGTTTATAGCGTGGCAGGCGTCAGCGCCACCGCTCGGCTACTATCGCACTTAATTGGTAAATGACTATTCGAATAATAGATTATCGAATACCCATCTCATCACGGTAGGGAGCAAGGAGTGTACAGTGGTCAAATCCTATTAGAATCACAACCAAAAATACAGCATGTTAGAGAACATAACTGCTCACACAATGAGGTATATGAAACATGAAATTGTGCATATGAACTTGCACTAATATATTATATGTATACCTCGATGAGCCAAGACACGAAACTGTGTCCATAGCAGGGCAGGCGGGAGCGCTACAGCTCGGCTATGATCGCCTCCATCAAGGAAATGACTATTCGAATACTAAGTAATCGAATATCCTTCGTCTCAGAAACGTGAGCATCAGGGTCTACAGTCGTCAATTGCCATAAGGCTCACAAAACTAGCAGATAGCACTTTTTAGAACTTTGAGGAATATGAAAAATGAAACAATGCATATGACCGCGCAGTACCATATAACGAGTATACCTCGAAAAGCTAGGACACGAGCCCAGGTCCATAGCATGGCAGGCGGGAGTGGTACTGTTCCGCTAAGATAGACTCTGTTAGGAAAATGACTATTCGAATATCATGTAGTCGAAAACCCTTCGTCTCACAGCGGTGAGGAACTGGGTCTACAGTGGTTAAATCTCATTAGGCTCATACAAGAAGCAGATAGCATTTTAAAGATGCTAACAGTTCACACTCTGAGGTATATGAAACAAGATATAGTGCATAGGCACGCTCATTACCATATAATATGTAAAACTCAAACAGCCAGAATACGATCCCTTGTGCACAACGTGGCAGGCATGAGCGCTACCACTTGACTTTGATCGCTTCTAATAAGGAAATGACTTTTCAATTGTTAAGTAATCTAATACCCTTTGTCTCACAGAGTTGAGCAACGGGATCTAGAGTGATTAAATCCGATTAGGCTCAAATATCAAGCAGCTATCAATTTTCAGAGCCTAACAGTTCACACATTCAGGTTTATGAATCCACAAATAGTGCATATGAACTCGCGCTACCATATAACATGTAAACCTCAAAAAGCCAGGATACGAACCCAGGTCCACAACATGACAGGCTTGAGTGCTACCACTTAACTTTGATCGCCTCTTATTGGGAAATGACTATTCGAATAATAAGAAATCGAATACCATTCGTCTCACAGTGGTGAGCGTCAGGGTCGACAGTGGTCAAATCCCATTAGGGTCACATAAGCAGTATGTACCATTTTGCAGAAGCAAACTGTTCACATAATGAGGCATATGAAACACGAAATAGATCATATAAACACGCACTACCATATAACATGTAAACCTCGAACTGCCAGGATACGATCCCGAGTCCAGACTATGGCAGGCTGGAGCGCTACCGCTCGGCATTGGTCGCCCATAATAGGGATATAACTTTTCCATTACTAAGTAATCGATTACCCATCCTCTCACATCTGTGAGCATCAGGGTTTACAGTGATCAAATCCCATTAGGCACGCACAACCAGCAAATAGCATTTCACAGAACAAAACTGTTCACATATTGAGGTATACGAAACAGGAAATAGCGCATATGAACATGAACTACCATATTATATGTAACCTTCGAACAGTCAGGATACAAACACGAGTCCAGAGTGTGGCAAGTGGAAGTGCTACCGCTAGGCTATGATCGTCCCCAATAGGAAATTAATTGTTCGAATAATAAATAATCGACTACCCTTTGTCTCACAGTGGTGAGCAATGGGGTCTACACCGGACAAATCCCATTAGGCTCACACAACCAGTAGATAGCATTACACAAAAGAAAACTGTTCATACACTGAGGCATATGAAACACGAATAAGTGCATATAAACACGCAAATCTATATAATAAATATATGTCGAGCAGCCAGGATACAAAACCAAGTCTATAGCATGGCAGGCGGGAACGCTACCGATCGGATATGATCGCCTCTCTTAGGGAAATAACTATTCGAATACTAAGTAATCGAATATCCATCGTCTCACACAGGTGAGCAATGGGGTCTACAGTGGTCACATCTTATTAGTCTGACACAACCAGCACTTAGTATTTTTCAGAACCTAACAGTGCACAATTTGATGAATATGAAAAAAGAAATAGTCTTTTGAACATTTACAACAAAGTAACATATCAACCTCTAACAGTCAGGATACGAACCCAGGTCCAGAGCGTAGCAGAAGAGAACTTTACCACTCTGCTATGATCGCTTCTAATAGGGAAATGACTATTCGAATAATTTGTAATCAAATACCGTTCGTTTCACGGTGGTGAGCAACAGGGTCTACAGCCGTCAAATCTCATTAGGCTCACAAAAACAGCAGTTAGCATTTCACAAAACAAAAATGTTCGCACATTGACGTAAATCAAACAGTGCATATGAACGCGCACCTCCATATTACATTTAAACCTCGAACAGCCAAGATACGAACCTGGGTCCACAGCGGAGCAAGCGGGAGCGCTACCGCTCGGCAATGATCGCCCCTAATATGGAAATGACTATTCAAATACTAAGCAATCGAATACCCATCATGTCAGAGCTGTGAGCATCGGGGTCTACAGAGGTCAAATTCCAATAGGCTCACAAAACCAGTAGTTAGCATTTCTGAGAATAAACTGTTCACACACTGAGGTATATGAAACCGAAAAAGCGCATATGAACGCGCATTACCTTATAACATGTATACCTCGAACAGCCAGAATACGATCATGAGTCCACAGCATGGCAAGCAGGGGCGCTACCTCGCGACTATGATCACCTCTAATAGGGAAATAACTTTTCGAATGCTAAGTAATCGAATACCCTTCTTCTGATAGTGGTAAGCAACGGTGAGTACATTGGTCAAATCCCATTAGGCACACAAACAGCAAAAAAGCTTTTTACAGAAACTAAATAAATAGCGTATATGAACGCGCACTACTATATAACATGTAAACCTCGAGCAACCTGGGTACGAACCCAGTACCATAACGTGGCAGGTGGGAACGCTTCCGTTCGGCTATAAACTTCCGTAATAGGAAAATGACAATTTTGAATACTAAGTAATCGAATACCAATCGTCTCACAATGGTGAGCATCGGAGTCTACAGTTGTGTAATCCCATTAGGCTTACGCAACCAACAGATAGCGTTCCACATACAAACCTCGAACAGCCAGGATACAAATCCGGGTATACAGTGTGGCTGGCGTTCGCGATACCGCTCGGCTATGATCGCCATTATTAATGAAATGACTATTCGCATACTTACCCATCGAAAACCCATCGTCTCAGAGAGGTAAGTATCGAGGTCAGCAACGTTAAAATCTAATGAGAATCACAAAACCAGCATATACCATTTTTCAGAACCTAACACTTCAAACACTGAGGAATATAAACAAGAAATAGTGCATATGATCGTGCACTAGTATAGAACATGCAAACTATGAGCAGCCAGGATACGACCCCAGGTCCACAGCGTTGCAGGTTAGAACGCTACCGCTTGGCTATGATCGCCCCTATTAAGGAAACAACTATTCTAATAATCAGTAACTGAATATCCTCCGTCTCATGGTGGTGAGCAACGGAGTCTACAGTGGTCAAATCCCATTAGGCTCACACAACCAGCAGAAAACATTTTACATAACCTAACTGTTCACACGTTGAGATATATAAAACACCAAATAGTGCATATGAATGTGAACAACCGTATAATATGTAATCCTCGAACAGCCAGGATACCAACCTTGGTCCACAGTAAGTGGGAACGCTACCACTTGGCTATGATCATCCCAATAAGGAATTGACTATTCAAATAATAATCAATCAAACACCCTTCGTCTCACAGTGGCGAACAACGGAGTTTACAGCGGTCGAATTCCATAAGGCTCACACAACCAGCAGATAGCATTTTACAAAACCTAACTGTTCAAGCATTGAGATATATAGAACACGAAATGGTGCATATGAACTCGCACAACTATAAACATTTTAAACATCGAACTATCTGGATACGAACCCGGGTCCACAGCATGGCAGGGGTGAGTGCTGCAACTCGTCAATAATCGAATCTAATAAGGAAATGACTTTTGGAATAATATATTAGTAAGAGAATTCCCTTCGTCTCACAGTGGTGAGCAACGTAGTCTTATGTGGTCGAATGCCATTACGCTCACACAAGTAGCAAATAGCATTCTACGGAACCTAGCTTTTCACACACTGAGGTAGAAGAAAAACGAAATAATGCATTCATACACACACTGCCATATAATATGTAAACCTAAAACAACCAGGATTCGAACCAAGGTGCACAGTATGGAAGGAGTGAGTGCAACCGCTCGGTAAACATCGCCACTAGTAAGGAAATGCTAGATTCGAATACTAAGTAATCGATTACCGTTCATGTCAGAGCGGTGAGCAACTGATTCTATAGTGGTCAAATCCCATTAGGATCAAAAACTAAAAGATACATATTTCATAACCTATCTGTTCACATATTTTGATAAATGAAATGCAATATAGCGCACATGAACACGCACTTCCATATATTGTGTAAACCTCGAATATCCAGGATACGATCCCAGGTCCACAACTGGCAGGCATGGGCGCTACCACTTGACTATGATTGCTCCTAATAAGAAAATGACTCTTCGAATACTAAGTAATCGAATACTCATCGTCTTAGAAAGGTAAGCAACGGTATATAGAGTGGTCAAATCACATTAGGTTCACATATCAAGCAGCTAGCAATTTTCAGAACCTAACAGTCCACACATTGAGGTTTGTGAAACCACAAATAATGCATATGAATGCGCACTGTCATCTAATATGTAAACCTCGAACAGCCAGGATACAACCAGGTCCACAACTGGCAGGCATGAGTGCTACCACTTAGCTATGACCGCTCCTAATACGTAAATGACTGTTCGATTACTAAGTAATCCAATACCCTTCATCTCACAGTGGTGAAGAAAAGGATTTAGAGTGCTCAAATCCCATTAGGTTCACATATCAAGCAGTCAGCAATTTTCAGAACCTAACAATTAAGACACTGAGGTTTATGAAACCCCAAATAGTGGATATGAACGCGCACCACCATATGACATGTAAACCTGGAACAGCTAGGATACGAGCCCGGGTCCACGACGTACCAGGTGGGAAAGCTTCCGCTCGGCTATGGACGCCCCTAAGAGGGAAATGACTACTCGAATAATAAGTAATCGAATATCCTTCGTTTCACAGTAGTGAGGATCAGGGTCTACAGTGGTCATATCAAATTAGGCTCATATCGAGGTATAAAAAACACGAAATAGTGCATATGAACGTGAATTAACATATATTTGTAAACTTCGAACAACCATTATACGAACCCAAGTCCATAGCGTGGAAATTAGGAACGCTACCTACCGGCTAAGATCATTCCCAAAAAGGAATTAGCTACTCGAATCATAAGTAATCGAATATCCTTTGTCTCACAGTGGTGAGCAACGGGGTCTACTGTGGTCAAATCCCATTAGGCCCACACAACCAGCAGATAGCATTTTACAGAAGAAAACTATTAACACATTTAGGTATATGAAAGCGAAATAGTGCTTATAACGCGCACAAATATATAACATGTATACCTCGAAAAGCTAGGATAGAAACCCGAGGTCCATAGCATGGCAGGCGGAAGCGCTACCGATCGGCTATGATCGCCTCTGGGAAACGGCTATTCGAATACTAAGTAATCGAATACCCATCTCCTCACAAAGGTGAGCAACATGGTCTACAGTGGTCACATCTCATTAAGATCATACAATCACCAGATAGTATATTTTTCAGAACCTAACAGTTCACACATTGAGGAATATGAAATAAAAATCAGCGCATATGAACGCGCACTACCATAAATATGTAAATTTTGAACTATCTGGTTAAGATCCCTGGTTCACAGCATCGCATTCGTGAGTGCTACCGCTTGTCTATGATCGAATCTAATAGGAATATGACAATTTTGAATAATAAGTAATCGAATACCAATCGTGTCACAGTAGTGAGCATCGGAGTCTACAGCGGTCAAATCCCATTAGGCTCACACAACCAGTAGATAATATTTCAGAGAACATAACTGTTCATATATTGAGGTACATGAAACAAGAAATAGTTCATATGAACGTGAACTACCATTCAACATACAAGCCTCGAATAGCCAGGATATAAACCCGGATCTACAGTTTGGCAAGCGGTAGCGATACCGCTCTGCTATGATCGAATATCCATCGTCTCACAGAGGTGAGCAACGAGGTCAACAGTGGTCAAACCTAATGAGGCTCACAAAACCAGGAGATAGCATTTTTTTAGAAACTAACAGTTCACACATTGAGGTACATAAACACGAAATAGCGCATATGAACACGCACAACCATAGAACATGCAAACTGCAAGCAGACAGGATACGACCCCAGGTCCACAGCGTAATAGGTTAGATGGCTACCGCTCGGCAATGATCGCCCCTAATAGGGAAACGACGATTTTGAATCCTAAGTAATCGAATACACATCCTCTGAAAGTGGTGAGCATCTGAGTCTACAGTGGTTAAATCTAATTAAGCTCACAGAACCAGATGAGAGCATTCAAAAGAACCTAATTTTTCACACGTTGAAGTAAATGAGACACATAGTAGTTCAGATGCACGCACCCTACCACATAATATGTAAACTTCGAACAGCAAGGATACGATCCCGGGTCCACAATGTGGCAGGCTTGAGTGCTACCGCTCGGCTATGATAGCCCCCAGTAGGGAAATGATTTTTCGAAATTCAAGTAATCGAACACCCATCGTGTAACAGAGGTAAGCAACGGGGTCTACAGGTGTCAAATCACATTAATCTCACACAACCAGCAGGTAGCATCTTTCCAAACCTAACAGTTCAAACACTGTGATATATGAAACTCGAAATAGTGCATATGAACATGAAGTACCATATAACATGTAAACCTCTAACATACCCGGATACGGAAATGGGTCTAAAGCGTGGCAGGTTGGAACGCTAACGGTCGGCTATGATCCCCCAAAATAGGGAATTGAATATCTGAATAATAAGTAATCGAATTCCCTTCGTCTCACAGCGGTGAGCAACGGGGTCTACCGACATCAAATCCCATTAGGCTCACACAACCACCCGATACAATTTCACAGAACCTAACTGTTCTCATATCATTGTATATGAAACACATAATAGTGCATATTTACGCGCACTAGTATATTACCTTGAATAGCAAGGCTACGGACCCGGGTCCATAACATGACACAAGTGAGCACTACTGCTCGGATATGATCGCCTTTATTAGGGAAATGACTTTCAATACTGAATTATTAAATGCCCTTCGCCTCAGGGAGGTGACCAACGAGGTCTACAGTGGTCAAATCTCATTAGGCTCACACAAACAACAGTTAGCATTTGCCAACAAAAAACTGTTCACACACTGAGGTATATGAAACAAGAACTAGTGCGTATGAATATGAATAACCAAATAACATATCAATCTCTAACAGCCAGGATACGAGCCGTGGTCCATAGCGAAGCTGGTGAAAACGTTACCACTCTGCTATGATCGCCTCTAATAGGGAAATGACTATTCAAATTATAAGTAATCCAAGACCGTTTGTTTCACAGCGATAAGCAACAGTATCTACAGTCGTCAAATCTTGTTAGGCTCACTCAACCAGCAGTTAGCATTTCACAAAACTGTTCACACATTGACGTATATCAAAGAGAAAATAGTAGATATGTACGCGCACCACAATATTGCATTCAACCTCGAACAGCCAAGATACAAACGTGGGTCCACACCGTAGTAAGCGGGAGCCGTACTGCTAGGCTACGATTGCCCCTAATAGAAAATGACTATTCGAATACTAAGTATTCGAAAACCTATCATGTCAGAGCTGTGAGCATCGAGGTCTACAGTTGTCAAATCCCATTAGGCTCACACAACCAGTAAATAGCATTTCTCAAAACAAACTGAGTATACATTGAGGTATATGAAACATGAAACAGTGCTTACGAACGTGCACTACCCTATAACATGTATACTTCAAACAGCCAGAATACGACCCTGAGTCCATAGTTTGACAGGCAGGGGCGATACCGCGCGACTATGATCGCCTCTTACAGGGAAATGACTATTCGAATGCTAAGTAATCGAATACCCTTCTTCTCATAGTGGTGAGCAACGGTGTGTATATTGGTCAAATTTCATTAGGCACTACCATAAATATGTAAACTTCGAACCGTCAGGATACGATCACGGGTCCACAACTGGCAGGTATGAGCGCTACCGCTTGACTAAGATCGCTCCTAATACGGAATGACTATTAGAATGCTAAGTAATCGAATACCCATCGTCTCGCAGGGGTAAGCAACGGGATATAGAGAGGTCATATCCCATTAGGTTCACATATATAGCAGTCGGCAATTTTCAGAACCTAACAGTTCAGACATTGACGATTATGAATCCCCAAATAGTGCATACGAACGCGTACTACCATATAACATGAAAGCCTTGAACAGCTAGGATACGAACCAGGATCCGCGTCGTAACAGGTGGGAACGTTACGGTTAGGCTATGGACGCCCCCAAGAGGTAAATGACTATTCGAATAATAAGTAATCGAATATACTTCGTTTCACAGTAGTGGGCATCAGGGTCTACATTGGCCAGATCAAATTAGGCTCACACGAGCAGTATATAGAATCTTACAAAACCTAATTGTTCACATATTGAGTTATATGAAACACGATATAGTGCAAATGAACGTGAACTAAAATATTTTATGTAAACCTTCAACAACCAGGATACGAACCCGGGTCCACAGCGTGGAAATTGGGAACGCTGCCGCTCGGCTATGATCATTCCCAATAAGGAATTGATTATTCGAATCATAAGTAATCGAATACCCTTCGTCTCACAGTGATGAGCAACGGGGTCTACAGTGGTCAAAACCCATTAGGCCCACACAACCAGCAGAAGAAAACTGTTCACACATTTAGGTATATGAAAAGCGAAATAGTGCAAATAACGCTCAAAATTATTTAACAAGTATAACTGGAACAGCCAGGATAGAAACCAGACTCCATAGCATGACAGGCGGAAGCGCTACTGATCGGCTATGATCGCCTCTATTAGGGAAATGACTATTCGAATACCAAGTAATTGAATACCCATCGTTTCACATAGTTGAGCAACATGGTCTACAGTGGTCACATCTCATTAGGGTCACACAACTACCAGATAGTATTTTTCATACATTGAGGAATATGAAACACAAAGTAGTGCATATGAACGCGCATTACCATACACATGTAAATTTCGAACTATATGGATACGATCCCTGGTCCACAGCATGGCATTTGTGAGTGCTACCGCTCGTGTATGATCGAATCTGATAGGAAAATGACAATTTTTAATACTAAGTAATCGAATACCAGTCTTCTTACAGTGGTGAGCATCGGAGTCTTCAGTGGTCAAATCACATTAGGCTCACAAAACCAAAATAGAGCATTTCATTGAACCTAACTGTTCACATATTGAGGTATATGAAACACGAACGTGAACTACCATTTAACATATAAATCTCGAAGAGCCAGGATACAAACCCAGGTCTACAGTGTGGCTCGGTTATGATCGAATACCCATCATCTCACAAAGGTGAGCAACGGGGTCAACAGGTGTCAAATTTAATTAGGTTTACAAAACCAGGAGATAGGATTTTTAGAACCTAACAGTTCACACATTGAGGTATATAAACAAGAAAAACCGCATATGAACGCACACTACCATAGAAAATGCAAACTGTAAACAGACAGATACGACCCCAGGTCCACAGCGTGGTAGGTTATAGGGTTACCGCTCGGCTATGATCGCTCCTAATAGGAAAATGACTATTCTGAATATTAAGTAATCGAATACTCATCCTCTGAAAGTGGTGAGCATCTGAGTCTACACTGGTTAAATCCCATTAGACTTATAAAACCAGATGAGAGCATTCAACAGAACCTAACTGTTCACACTTTGAGGTATATGAAATACGAAATAGTACTTATAGACGCGCATTACCACATGATATGTAAACCTCAAAAAGCTAGTGTTCGTACCCGGTCCACAGCATGGTAGACATGAACGCTACCACTTCAATATGATAGCCCCTAAAAGGGAAATGATTATTCGAATAATAAGTAATCAAATACCTATCGTCTCACAGTGGTAAGCAACGGGATCTACAGTCTTCAATTGCCATTAGGCTCACAAAACCATCATATAGCTTTTTTCAGAGCCTAACAATTAACAATGTGAAATATTATATGAAACACGATAGAGTGCATTTCAACGAGCACTACCATATGACAAGTAAACCTCGAACAGCTAGGATACGAACTCGGGTCCAAAGCGTGTCAGGCGGGAGTACTACAGCTCGGCTATGATTGCCCATAATATGGAAATGACTATTTGAATACTAAGTAATCGAATGCCTGTCCTTTCACTGTAGTGAGCATCGAAGTATACAGTGGACAAATCCCATTAGGCTCACAAAACCAGTAGATAGCATTTCACAAAACCTAAATGTTCACACATTGACCTACATGAAACAGAGAATAGTGTATATGTACGTGAACTACCATACAACTCAAAAACCTCGAACAGCCAGGAAACTAACCGGGTCTAGAGCAACGCAGGCGGGAGCGCTACCGCTCGGCTATGATCGCCCCTAATAGGAATATGACTATTTTAAAAACCAAATAATCGAATAACCCTCGTCTCAGAGTGGTAAGCATCGGAGTCTATGTTGGTCAAATCTCATTACGCTCACACAACCAGAAGAGAGCATTTCAAAGAACCTTACTGTTCACACATTGAAGCATATGGAACATGGAATAGTGCATAGGAAGGTGAACTACGATATAACACAAACCTCGAACAGCCAGGATACAAACCCGGGTCTACAATGTGGCAGGCGGTAGCGCTACCGCTCGGCTATGATCGCCTTTATCAGGGATATGACTACTCGAATACTTAGTAATGGAATACCCTTCGTCTTAGATATGTTAGTAACATGGTTTACAGTTCTCAAATCTCATGAGGCTCACAAAACTAGCATATAGCATTTTCAGAACCAAACAGTTCACACTTTGAGGTATATGCATAAGAACGTGCACTACCATATAACAAATATGCCTGGGAAAGCCAGGATACGAACCCAAGGTCCATAGAACGGCAATCAGGAGCGCTACTGTTCTGCTATGATCGCCTCTACTAGGGAAAGGACTATACGAATACTAAGTAATCGAATACCCTTCGTCTCACAGTGGTGAGCAACAGGGTCAAGAGTGGTTACATCTCATTAGGCTGACATAACAAGCAGATAGAATTTTTCAGAACCTAACTGTTCACACACTGAGGTATATGAAACAAAAAATACTACATATGAACACGAACTACCATATAACATGTAAACCTCGATCAGCTAGGTTATGATCCCGGGTTCCACAGCTTGGCAGGTGGAAGCGCTACCGCTCGGCTATGATCACTCGTAATAGGGAAATGACAACTCGAATGACAAATAAACGAATACCCATCGTCTTACAGTGGTGAGCAACGGGGCCTACATTCGTCAAATCCCATTAGACTCACACAACCACCAGACAGCATTTGACAGAACCTAACTGTTTACACATTAAGGTATATGAAACAAAATAGTTTCACAGTGTTGAGCGACGGAGTCTGCAATGGTAAAATCCAATCAGAATCAGATAAACAGCAGATAGCATTCTACAGAACCTAACTATTCACACACTGAGGTATAGGAAACAAGAACTAGTGCATATGAAAGCGCACTACCATTTAACGTGTATACCTCGATCCGCCAGGATAAAAACCCGGGTCTATATCATGGCAGGCGAGAGCACTACGGCAAGGCTATGATTTCCCTTAATAGGGAAATGACAGTTCGAATACTAAATATTCGAATACGCATTGTCTTACAGAGGTGAACAACGTGGTCTACAGTAGTCACATCTCATTAGGCTCAAACAACCAACAGATAGTATTTTTCAAAACCCAACATTTCACGTTTTGAAGAATATGAAACAAAAATTAGTGCATATGAACACGAAGTACCATATGCCTCGAAGAGCCAGGATACGATCTCGCTCGGCTATAATCGCAACTAAAGAGATAATAACTAATGCATTACAAAGTAATCGAATACCCTTTGTCTCACAGTGGTGAACAACGGAGTCTATATTGTCAAATCCCATCAGGCTCACAAAAGCCAGCAGATAGCACTTTACAGAACCTAACCGTCCCCGCATTGAGGAATATGGAACACGAAATAATGCATATGAACTCGCACTACCATAAACATGTAGTCATAGAACTATCTGGATACGAAACCGGGTCCACAGCATGGCAGGCGTGAGTGCTACCGCTCGTCTATGATCAAATCTAACAGGGAAATGACTATTCGAATAAGCAATATAATTCCCTTCGTCTCACTGTGGTGAGCATCTTCGTCATATGTGGTCGAATCCCATTACGCTCACACATCCAGCAAATAGCATTCTATATAACTTTTCACACACTGAGGTCTATGAAACACTAAGTAATGCATTTGAACAAACACTACCATATAACAATAAAACCTAGAACAGCCAGGATTTGACCCCGGGCCCACAGCATGGCAGGAGTGACTGCTACCGCTCGGCAAAGATCGACCCTAATAAGAAAATGCGAATTCGAATAATAAATATTCGATTACCCATCATCTCAGAGCGGTAAGCAACGGAGTCTACAGTGGTCAAATCCCATTAGGCTCACACAATCAACAGATAACATATTTCAAAACTTATCAGTTCACATATTGAGCTATATGAAATGAAAAAAAAATAGTGCTCATAAACGCGCGCTACCATTTAACATGTCAACCTTGAACAGTTTCAATAGGAACTCGAGTCCACAGCGTGACAGGTGGCAACACAATGGCTAGGCTATGATCCCCCTTAAAAGGGAAATGATTATTCGAACATTAAGTATTCGAGTACCTATCGTCTCTCATCGGTGATCAACGGGGTCTACAGTTGTCAAATCCCATTAGGCTCACATAACCAGCAGATAGCATCTTACAGAAATTTAATGTTCACGCAATGAAGATTATGAAACACGAAATAGTGCATACGAACGTGCACTATGATAAACATGTAAATTTCGAACTACCTGGATACGAACCCGGGTCTGCAGCATTGCAGTCGTGAGTGCTACAGCTCGTCTATGATCGAAACTGATAGGGAAATGACTATTCGAATGATAAGTAAATAGCTTTCGCATTGTCTCACAGCGGTGAGCAACGTGGTCTTATATGGTCGAATCCCATTACGCTCACACATCCATCAAATAACATTCTACAGAACCTGTCTTTTCATACATATAGGTTTATAAAAAACGAAATAATCCATATGAACACACACTACCATATAACATGTATACCTAGAACAACCAGGATTCGATCCCAGGTGCACAGTACGGAAGGAGTGAGTGCAACTGCTCGGCAAACATCTCCCCTAGTAAGGAAATGCTAAATTCGAATACTAAGTAATCGATTACCCTTCGTCTCAGAGCGGTGAGCAACTGAGTCTACAGCGGTCAAATCCCATTTGGCTCACAAAACCAACAGATAGCATATTTCAGAACCTATTTATTCACATTTTGTGCTAAATGAAATACAAAATAGTGCACATGAACACGCACTACCATATCATATGTAAACCTCGAACAGCCAGAATACGGTCCCGGGTCCACAACCGGCTGGCATGATCTCTTCTAATAAGGAAATGACTTCGAATACTAAGTAATCGAATACCCATCATCTCACAGAGGTGAACAACGGGATAGAGAGTGGTCAAATCCCATTAGGTTCACACATCAATCAGCTAGCAATTTTCAGAACCTAACAGTCCAGACATTGAGGTTTATGAAACCCCAAATTGTGTATATGAACGCGCACTACCATATAACATGTAAACATCGAAAAGCCAGGATACGAACCCGGGTCCACAGTATGGCAGGCATGAGCGCTACCACTTGACTATGATCGCTCCTGATAAGAATATGACTATTCAAATTCTGAGTAATCGAATGCCATTCGTCTCAGATAGGTGAACAACGGGGTTTAGAGTGGTCAAATCTCATTTGGTTCATATATCAAGCAGCTAGTGATTTTCAGAACCTAACAGTTCACACATTGTTGTTTATGAAACCCTTGTTAGTGTATATGAACGCGCACTACCATATAACATGTAAACCTCGAAAAGCTAGGCTAAGAACCCTGGTCCACGGCATGGCAGTTGGGAACGCTACCACTCGGCTATGATTGCCCTTAATAGAGAAATGACTATTCGAATAATAATTAATCGAATACCGATCGTCTCACTGTGGTGAGCATCGGGGTCTATAGTGCTCAAATCCCATTAGGCTCACACAAGCAGTATATAGCATTTTACAGAACCTAACTGTTCACATATTGAGGAATATGAAACATGAAAAAAGCACATGAACGCGCACTACCATATAACAGCCAGGATACGATCCCAGGTCCAGAGCATGGAAGGCTAGAGCCCTACCGATCGGCATTGGTCGCCCTTGATAGTGATATAACTTCTCGAATACTAAGTAATCGAATACCAATCCTCTCATAGCTCTGAGCATTAGGGTCTACAGTGGTCAAATCCCATTAGGCTCACACAAGCAGTATACAGCATTCTACAGAACTTAACTGTTTAAGCATTGAGTTATATGAACGCGCACAAATAAATAGCATGTATACATCGAACAACCAGGATGCAAACCCGGGTCAATAGCAGGGCAGGTGAGAGCGCTACAGCTCGGCTATGATCGCCTCTATTAGGGGAATACCTATTCGAATGCTAAGTAATCGAGTACCCATCGTCTCACAGAGGCGAGCAACATGGGCTGCAGTGGTCACATCTCATTAGGCTCACACAACCACCAGATAGTGTTACTCAGGACCTCACAGCTCAGACATGAAGGTTTATGAAACCCCAAATAGTGCATATGAACGCGCACTACCGTATGAAAGTAAACCTTGAACAGTCAGGATACGATCCCGGGTCCAGAGCATGACAGGCTGGAGCGCTACAGTTCATCATTGATCGCCTTTAATAGAGATATGACTTTTCGAATACTAAATAATCGATTAACCATCCTCTCACATCTGAGCATCGCTATCTACAGTGATAAAATTCCATTAGGCACACACAACCAGCATATAGCATTTCACAGAAAAAAACTGTTCACATATTGAGATATATGAAACAAGAATTAGTGCCTATGAACATGAACTACCATATTATATGTAAACTTCGAACAGCCAGAATACGAAACTGAGTCCACAGCATGGCAAGTGGGAACGCTACCGCCCGGCTATGATCGTCCCCAATAGGGAATTGACTATTCGAATAATAAGTAATCGAATACCTTTCGCCTCACATTGTTGAGCATTGGGGTCTACAGTGGACAAATCTCATTAGGCTCACACAACCAGCAGATAGCATTACACAAAAGAAAACTGTTCATACATTGAGGTACATGAAACACGATAAAGCGCATATAAACACGCACAAATACATAACAAATATAACAAATATAACTCGAACAGCCAGGATACAAACCCAGGTCCATAGCATGGCAGGCGGGAGCGCTACCGCTTGGCTTTGATCGCCCTAAATCATTACATGACTATTAGAATAATAAATTATCGAATACCCATCGTCTCACATTTGTGAACAACGGAGTCTCCAGTGGTCAAATCCCATCAAACTCAAACAACCAGCAGTTAGCATTTCACAGAACCTAACTGTTCACAGATTGAGGTATATGATACACAAATAGTGCATATGAACGTGCGCTACCATAAAACATGTAAACCACGAAATTCCAGGGTACGAACCTGGGTCCACAGCGTAGAAAACGGGAGTGCTGCCGTTTGGCTATGATCGCCTATAATAGGGAAATGAATATTCGAATACTTAGTAATCGAATACTCTTCGTCTCACTGTGTTGAGCAACGTGGTCTACAGTGGTCAAATCCCATTACGTTCATACAACCAGCAGAGAGCATTTTAGAGAACCTAACTGTTCATGCATTGAGGTATATGAAACACGAAATAGTGCACATGAACGCGCTCTACCATATAGCATGTAAACTTTGAACAACCAGGATATGACTGTAGGTCCACAGCCTGGAAAGTGGGAACGGTACCGCCCAGCTATGATCGCCCCTAATAGGGAAATGACTGGTCGAATACTAAAAAATCGAATAGCCTTCTTCTCACAGATGTAAGCAACGGGGTCTACACACAAGCAGATAGCATTTTTCAAAACCAGAAAGTTCACACATTGAGGTATATGGAACTCGAAACAGTGCAAATGAACACGCACTACATTATAACATGTAAACCTTGAAAAGCAACGATACGAACCCTGGTGCACCGCGTGGCAGGTGGGAAAGCTACCGCTCGGCTCTGATCGCCCCTAATAGGGAAATGAGCATTCGAATACTAAATAATCGAATACACATCGTGTCACAGCTGTGAGCATTGGGGTCAACAATGGTCAAATTCCATTAGGCGCACACGACCAGTAGTTAGCATTTCTCAAAACAAAACTGTTCACACATTGAGATATATGAAGCATGAAATATTGCATATGAACGTGAACTACCATGTAATATGTAAACTTTGAACAGCCAGGATACGAACCCGGGTCCAGAGCGTGGCAGGTGGGAAAGCTACCGCTCGGCTATAAATGCCCCAAGAGGGAATTGACTTTTCGAATAGCAAGTAATCGAATACTCTTCGTCTAACAGAGGTGAGCAACAGGCTCTACAATGGTGAAATCCCATTCCTCTCACACAACCAGCTCATAGCATTTCACAGAACGAATCTGTTCACACATTGAGGTATATTAAACACGAAATAGTGCATATGAACTTGAACTACTATATAACATGTAAACCTTAAACAGCCAGGGTCCACAGTGCAGGAAGCGGAAACGCTACCGCTCGGCAATGATCGTCCCTAATAGGGAAATGACTATTCGAATGCAAAACAA
This sequence comes from Panulirus argus, assembly GCA_038088735.1. Lineage (NCBI taxonomy): Eukaryota > Metazoa > Arthropoda > Malacostraca > Decapoda > Palinuridae > Panulirus > Panulirus argus. Next base: position 3,493 of record JAYMFT010409996.1, on the reverse strand, counting down.
TCGAATACCGGTTGTCTTGCACTGGTGAGCAACTAAGTCTACAATGGTCAAATGCTACTAGGATCACAAAATCAGCAGAGAGGATTTTACAGACCCTAACAGTGTACATATTAAGGTATATGAAACACGATATAGTGCATATGACCATGCAATACCACATAACATGTATAACTCGATCAGCCAGGATACGAACCGGTGTCTGTAGCATTGCAGGCAGAAGCGTAACCGCACGACTATAATCGCCTCTAATAGGGAAATGACTGAATGATAAGTAATTGAAAACCCATCGTCTGAAAGTGGTGAGCATCCTGGTCTACAGTGGTCAAATTCCATTATGCTCTTACTACCAGGAGATAGGATTTTACGGAATCTAATAGTTCACACTTTGAGGTACACAAAACATGAAATAGTGCATATGAACACGCACAACCATATAAAATGTAAACTTCGAACAACCAAGATACGATCCCTGGTCCACAGCGTGGCTGGCTTGAGTGCTGCCGCTCGGCTATGATCGCCCCTAATAGGGAATTGACTTTTCGAATACTAAGTAATCAAAGTGGTCAGATCACATTAATCTCACACAACCAGCAAATAAATTTTTCTGAACCTAACAGTTTACACACTGTGATATATGAAACACGAAATAGTGCATATAAACACGCAGTACCATATAACATGTAAACCTCGAACAGCCAGGATACGAACATGAGTAAAAAGCGTGGAAGGTTGGAACGCTAACGGTCGGCTATGATCGCCCCAGATAGGGAAATGACAATTCGAATCATTAGTAATCGAATCACCTTCGTCTCAAAGTGATGAGCAACGGGAGCTACAGTCGTCAAATCCCATGAGGCTCACACAACCGCCAGATACAACTTTACAGAACCTAACTGTTCTCATATTAAGGTATATGAAACACAAAATAGTTCATGTTAGCGCGCACTAGTATATTAAAAGTGTACCTCAAACAACAAGGATACGAACCTGATCCATAAAATGACACACGGGAGCACCGCTGCTCGGATATGATCGCCTATATTAGGGAAATGACTATTTGAATACTAGATTATCAAATGCCCCTCGTCCCAGAGAGGTGACCAACGGGGTCTACAGTGGTCAAATCTCATTAGACTCACACAACCAGCAGTTAGCATCTGACAAAAAAAAAAAAATATTCACACGTTGAGGTATATGAAACAAGAAATAGTGCATATGAACATGAAAAACCAAACAACATATTAACCTCTAACAGCCAAGAAACGAACCCTGGTCCATAGCGTGGTAGGTGAGAGCGTTACCAATCAACAATAATCGCCTCTAATAGGGAAATGACTGTTCGAATAATAAGTAATCGAATACCGTCCTTTTCACACTGGTAACAAACAGGGTTTACAGTCGTCAAATCCCATTAGGCTCCCACAACTAGCAGTCAGCATCTCACAAAACAAAGGTGTTCACATATTAACGTATATCAAACAGAAATTAGTGCATATGAACGCGCACCACCATACTGCATTTAAATCTCGAACAGCCAAGATACGAGCCTGGGTCCACAGCGTAGCAAGCGGGAGCGCTGCCGCTCGGCTATGATCGCCCCTATTATGGAAATGACTATTCGAATACTAAGCAGTCGAATATCATCACGTCAGAGCTGTGAGCATCGGGGTTTACAGTGGTCAAATCCCATTAGGCTCACACAACCAGTATTTACCATATCTCAAAACCAATTCTTCACACGTTGAAGTATATGAAACACGAAATAGTGCATATTAACGCGCACTATCTTATGACATGTATACCTAGAACAGCCAGAATACGACCCAGAGTCCATAGCATGGCAGGTAGGGGCGCTACCGCGGGACTTTGATTGGCTCTAATAGGGAAATGACTTTTCGTATGCTAAGTAATCTAATACCCTTCGTACCATAGTGGTGAGCAATGGTGTGTACATTGGTCAAATCCCATTAGGCACACATAACCAGCAGAAAGCTTTTCACAGAAACTAACTAAATAGTGCATATGAACACCCACTACCATATAACATCCTCGAACAACCTGGATACGAACCCGGCACCATAACGCAGCAGGTGGGAACGCTTCCGCTCGGCTATAATCACCCTTGGTGAGCAACAGGGTCTACAGCCGTCAGATCCTATTAGGCTCACAAAACCAGCATATAACAATATACAGATCCTAACTGTTCACATATTGAGGTATATGAAACAATGAAACAGTGCATATGAACACGCACTACCATACAGCACGTAAACTTCAAACAGCCAGGATACGAACCTAATTTCGCAGTAATCGAATAACCTCGCGTCTCACATTGCTGAGCAACGTAGTCTACAGTGGTCAAAACCCATTACGCTCACACAACCAGTAGATAGCATTATACAAAACCTTAAGTGTTCATGCAATGATTTATATGAAATCCGAAATACCAAGCAATCGAATACCCTTCGTGTCAGACCGGTGAGCATCGGGGTTCACAGTGGTCAAATCCAATTAGCAGATAGCAATTTTCAGAACATATTAGTTCACACATTGAGTTATATGAAACAAAAAATATTGCAAATGATCTCGCATTACCATGTAACATGTAAATCTCGAACAGCCAGGATACGAACACGGGTCCACTGCGTGGGAGGTGGGAACGCTACCGCTCGTCTGTAATCGCCCCTAATAGGGAAATGTCTATTCGAATAATAAGTAATAAAATGCCTTTCGTCTCACAGTGGTGAGCTTCGGGGTGTACAGTCGTCAAATATCTTTACGCCTACAGATACCATTTTAAAAAAACCTAAGTGTTCCCTGATTAAGGTATCATAAAACCGAAATACTGAAATGAACGCCCACTACCATATAACATGGAAACCTTGATCAACTAGGATTTAAACCCGGATCCTCAACGTGGCAGGCTATGATCACTCATAATAAGGAAATGACTATTCGAATTCTGAGTGATCGAATACCCATCGTGTCACAGCACTGAGCATCAGGGTTTACAGTGATTAAATCCCATTAGGCTCACACAACCAGAAGTTAGCATTTCGCAAAACAAAACTGTTTACATATTGAGGTACATGAAACACAAAATATTGCATATGAACGTGAACTACCATATAACATGCAAGCCTCGAACAGCCAGGATTCGAAACGGGTCCACAGCGTGACAAGCGTGAGTGTTACCTCTCGGCTATGATCGGCCCTAATAGGGAAATGAAGATTCGAATACTAAGTATTTTACTCTGGGACCTTAGAAATGATACGGAAACATACGAAACATTAACTTCTAATCATCCTAATGATAAGATAACTTCTTTCAACTCTAGACTTAATAAGTTGTTAAATAAGAACCCGGACATTCTGGAGGCAGTAACGATGGATAATACCTCTCTCCCCTATATATGTGGTCTCCCAAAAACTCATAAAGATGGATGTCCCCTCAGACCAATTATCTCATCTGTTAATTCCCCTAGTTATAAAT
>JAYMFT010409985.1:7703-18314 GCA_038088735.1 Panulirus argus | reverse complement strand
ACAGAAGAGGAGCCCGGCAGCCTTCAGAGACACAGACACACACAGAAGAGGAGCCCGGCAGCCTTCAGAGACACAGACACACACAGAAGAGGAGCCCGGCAGCCTTCAGAGACACAGAAATAACTAGCCGCGACGGACGATTTGAGAAGTTTTATGTGCCGGTGTCTGGCCCCAGGCTGTGTCGCCCGCCATACCTCCTGCCTTCCTGATACTCTCTCCTGGCTGGCTTACTTCCTTATACTGGCTTGTTGGCTTCCTGATACTCCCGTCTGCCTGGCTTACGTCCTTAGACTGGCTTATTGGATTGCTGATACTCTTCTCTGGCTGGTTTACTTCCTTATACTGGCTTGTTGGCTTCCTGATACTCTCTCCTGGCTGCCTTGCTTCCATATACTGGCTTTTCGGCTTCCTGATACTGTCGTCTGGCTGATTTACTTCCTTATACTGGCTTGTTGGATTGCTGATGCTCTCTCCTGGCTGGTTTACTTCCTTGTACTGGCTTGTTGGCCTCCTGATACTCTCTCCTGACTGCCTTACTTCCTTATACTGGCTTTTTGGCTTCCTGATACTCTCTCCTGGCTGACTTACTTCCTTATATTGGTTTGTTGATGGCTTCCTGATACTCTCTCCTGGCTGACTTACTTCCTTATACTGGCTTATTGGCTTCCTGATACTCTCCCATGGCTGGTTTACTTCCTTATACTGGCTTGTTGGCTTCCTCATATTTTCCACTTGCTGGCTTCCATACTTCCGCATACTATTACTTTGGTGTCAGTGTTCTAGTTTTTGGCTTCCTTATACTGACTAGCTGCCTTCTATATACTCTCCTCTTTTTTTGGCTTCTTTATGCTGACTGGCTGGCTTCCATATACTGTCCTTCTTTGGCTTCCTTATACTGGTTGGCTGGCTTCCATATACTGTCCTTTTTTTCATCAGCTCCCTTATATCAGCTTGTGTCTGGCTTGCTTCCTTACACCCTCGTTGCTTCTGGCTGACTTCTTCCTCATACCGACCTGTTTCTTGTGTGCTAGCTCCACCTTATACTGTCTCTTGGCTCGATCGCTTCCTTATAATCTCTTCGAGCATGCTGTCTTCCCTTATACTGGCTTGTTTATGGCTTTCCTTATGCTCTCTTACTTACTTGGTTGCGTACTGGCTGGCTTGTTTGCTTGCTTGCTTTGCTCGCTCACTTAACATACATTTTGTTGCTTGCTTCTTTCCTTGCAATAGCTTACGGGTGGGTGTGCTTGTTTGGTTGTTTCTTGACACCTGTTGCTTACTGCTCTGCTTGTGTTGGCTTACTTCCTTGCTTATCTATGTTATCTCGCTTGATTCTTCGTATTTTCTTGCTTATCTACGAGTTGCACTTGTTTGCTCGCCTCCGGACACACCTCTTGCTTAATGCTCTGTGTGTATTGGCTTGTTTGCTTGACTGTACTGTCTTGATGAACTCTCTCCCTCTCTCTCTCTCTCTTACTTTGAACATACGTAACATGTTCATTCCTTTACTCTTGCTTGGGTACCTACGACCGTGACCTTTCACCACGGACATGACCTTGGCCCAAGAACATTACCCAGCTTTGGCCCCGAGTGTGACCTCAGGTGAATGTGTCCGTTGTCAGACGATGCTTGGGGCTAACTTCGTTCGTGACCTTACCTGACCGGACCTGACCTTACCTGACCTTCCACCGGAGGAGGAGAAGAAGAAAGGAATCTGTTAAAGGCCGGCAGGCCCTTTGAGGAGCATACCTCTGTAAGGCTTCCTTGCCCTTGTAGACACCACCCCTTTCTCCCCTACCCTCCCTCCCTCTCCTGGAGTAACGGGAAGGGGCGGGGGGGGGGGGTTGGCGTAGTGTAAGCCTTCCGTCAACAGGTCCCCCAAAAAACAGGTGTCTCTTGTGATGACCTGTGACCTTATCATCTGTGTCGCTTCAGGTCATCAGTGAAGATATGTCTTTTTTCTTATCTCTTCGACCTCTCGTAAACTTGTTATCTATGATGATTGTTGTAGTTGTAGTTGTTGTTGTTGTTGTACTATGAAGGTACAAGCAAATCAAGGAAGGGATGTGGTTGCCATAGGAACAGATCTGACCTGAGAAACCAACTCTGTTATTTTTTATATTTCTTTTTTTCATATTTCAGTCGGGCAGTAATACCGTAAATGCGCAGTCCGTTCCGTTTCGTTGTTCCTTGTTGAACAAAACAGTGTGGCCCTTGGATGAGACGTACTGGCCTTTGACCTGACATAAAGGCCAGGACATCACACCCAAGGGTTCGTACCGTTGTGCTCAAGGGTCGATCCGTCGTTCTTAAGGGTCGTTCCGTCGATTTCAAGAACGGTAAATCGTGCTCAAGGGTCGATCAGTCGTTCCCAAGGGTGGTCGTCCCACCGTTCATAAGTACCATACTGACGTGCCTAAGGGTCGATCCGTTCATTCTCAAGGGTCGTTCTGTATGTCGTTCTCAAGGAGCAGTCGTTCGGCCGTCGTCGTTGTGTGGCGTGTCTTGATAATCGTCTTAATCGCTAACAGTTAACTCCGGATTCAACAGATCTATATGTAAGCATACACAGCAGAAAAACACACACACACATACACACAGTTTAGCATTTTACTGTTGTTTAAAATATCTATCCTGTTGTGCTTTTGGCGAGGCTGCCCCGGCCGGGTCAGCTGTGTTGTTTAGCTAATTCCCGCCTGATTTATGGGTTAGTACCCTGAAGGTCGCAAGTCAGCCCGAGCTAGGGGCTAAACCAGTCTCTATTTACTCCCCAGTGCTCACCCACAACCCCTAGTCATAACCCCGTGCTAGAATTCAACACCAACAACACACGAGAGACTCATTCGATTAGGTGTATGGAAAGTTAAAAGGTGTGGTGGAGATGGCAAGGAGAACGCGCGGTGAGTTTGAATGCGACCGTTGGCTGCATACTGCCAGATTCGCTGTGGGCATCCCAGCCCAACTTGGCAAAGGACTGGTTGCAAATTTCTGTCTCTCTCTCTCTCTCTCCCTCCCTTCCCCCCAGGCCAGAGCTCTCTCCTCACACACACACACACACACAGTGTAAAGTCGTTCCCCTCTCTTCGTCTTTCTCCTCAACAAACAAATGGCAAGAGGAGGTACTTGAAGGCCGCCCGTGGAAAAGTTTTTAGTACATGTTATCGCTGGCAACCGGCCGGGGTTTGCCACTCAGCGCGAGTCTGCCTTGCCCTCCCTCCTCCCCAGCTCACACTCTTGCTTAAATAACCTGCCGACTCGACTCGGCCCGACCTGACTCGTCGGCAGAGCGCCAGCTCCTCGGTAATTTGAATTGCGGCAGCATGTCGCTCGTGTATAGTTTACATTCTTGCCGGATTACTCACAACAGCTGACCGCAAGATGCAGACACAGGTATGATGCCATGCCCGGTTATCATCCATCACATCACTGTTAATGTATTTATATAGTTTTTTTTTTTAACTATTTTTTTCTCGACCGCACATCCGGTGGAGTCATCATGGCCGCCAACCTATGCGAGAGAGGACGCTGGCTGGTGGGAGCGGTGGCAGCTCTGGGTCCTGAAGCATCCAACACGCTTTGCTTCCTTCCCGCCACGATTCGCTCAGGCGAAGCTTGTCTCCCGGCTCCTCTCTGCTTCCCTGGTCATAATTTATCCTAACAGGATGTCAAGTAATGCCTCCATCCCCCACCCCCCCAACCCCACTTAAATCCGGTTCGGTCAGGAGAGAGGCGCGACCTCCGTTTATAATTGCTCTAGTCTTTTTTACCCTTCAAGGTGTGACTCTCATCAGGTTGTTTCTAATGCGATGGAATTTCGCGAAAACTACATAGCTTAGAAGTAAGTTAAAGTCGTAATGGATTTAATAAGTCTGTTGGCATATATAGCGCTTGCAGTGAGAAGGAGCTAAGCGGAACCAACCGCTTTTTTTTTGAGCTCGACGTTACGACCTTGGAGCTCACGGAAAAACGAACTACCTTTGACCTAACTCATTAAGGGGTCAGGTCAAAGAAGAGGCCATTATACACAAAGGGGGTTTTCCCGTACCTTCCTTATCTTGGGAAGGTTGGTTGTCTGTTAACACACCTCCGAAACTGGCTTAAATTACGGAGATACAGACAGAAGGAAGTTGAGATTCAAGTTTAAGATCCTGAAAGCTAGTTAACGAATTGGAAATCTGCACTTTCGAAGTGGAGGGCGAAGCTGCGTCTAGTCAGAGGGAGCCTGGCTCTCGTTGGAGCTGGGTGGGATAACAAGTCCAACTCCCTAAGCACCACTACTTAGGTCCCTCACCACCGGCGGCGGGCCGCCTTAGAGCGTAGGTCCTGCACCTCCCGAGTTATAGGGAGGTTAAATCTCAAACAAGTGCATCCAGTGCCATAGTTAAGATATATCTAGGAAAGTAGTATTAAGCATGAGGGTAAAAGCATTCTTGGGCAGCATTGGTGCTTGATCCCGCTGGGAGGTGCTGTTGTTGAAGACACCATTGGAAGTTGTTGATAGGATACTACTGAAAGCTGTTGTTTTAGTATAAAACTGGAAGCTGTTTAGACGCCATTGAAAGCCGTTGTTTAGGATGCCGTTGTAAGGTTTTGTTTAAGACACCATTGGAAGCTGTTTATGCACTATTAAAAGCTGTTTAGGATACCAACGGAAGCTGTTGTTTAAGACACCAACGGAAGCTGTTGTTTAGGCCACCAACGGAAGCTGTTGTTTATGGCACCACCGGAAGCTGTTGTTTAGGGCATCATTGGAAGTTGCTCAGAGCACTACTGGAACCTGCTGTTCAATTCACCGTTGGATGCTGTTGTTTCGGACGCCACTGGAAGCTATTATTTAAAAATCATTGGAGGATGTGGTTCTGGACTCAGCTGGAAGCTGTTGTATAAGGCACTACCGGAAGCTTGTTTGGGGTCACCACAGGAAACTGTTGATTTACGACGCCTTGAAGCTGCTTAAGACACTGTTGGAAACTTGTTTAGGATGCCATTGAAGGCTATTGTTTACAACACCAGTGGAAGCTACTGTGTTTAGGGACTCTTGTTAGAAATTATTGGAGTAAGACATCACCTCATCCCGACGCCTTATGAACTTATATTACTTTAACTTTCCCTTTTACTTCCTTATGCGCGCGCACACACACACACACACACACACACACACACACACACACACACACACACACACACACACATTTTGATGTACTCCCTTGAAATTCTTCTCTGTTTTATGTTTTTCCATCTTTCCTTCGCATTAATTTTATTATTTTCTTTACGATAGTTTTTCAAATTGATTAGACTTTATTTTCATTTTCGTACCTGTTTGCTTGCACGCAGAGGCGCTTCTTGTGTGGAGGCCATCTGAAGTCAGTACGGATGGTGTGTGTATTGTATGTTTTGACGTCTTGTTGCGTAACAAAGAAAGGCGGAATCAATATCATTATTAGTATTACTATCATTATTGTTAGTTACTTGTAAATTAAGAACAAGGGGATTGGAAGAGGAGTGCGAGGCGTGGGGATGAAGTGTGTGGCATGCGGAAGGTGGGCGAATGAGAGAGGGTAGTGAGCAGTGGAATGGGGAAATTTAATTGCTCGTAAAAAAAAAAAAAGACACGGAAGGTGTATAGACGCTTTCTGCAGGAAGGGTGTACAACTAATTGGTAAGAGCACAGTAAAAAGTGCCAAGAGATCAAGAAAAATGTATGAGAATGCCAATGAGGGATGGGGTGAGAGAGCATCAATAAACTTCAGGGAGGATATGAAATCGTTTTGCGAGGCGGTAAACAGTGTAAAGAAAACGAGAGGAGAAATCTGGGGCAACAGCGAGGAGCGCGGATGGGGTAGTGGGAGTAGGCAAAGAAAAGGATAAAGAGAAAAGAAAGAGACAAAGTAAATATTCTGAAGGACTGGTGATTGTGTCAGATTACAGGATGGTGGATCTAGTGTGCCTGGGACTACATGGGATGCGACGTTGGTCGTGGCGAAAGGCACGGTGTAAAAGATGGGTTGGTGAAGACCCTGCATAAGGTAAAGTGTGGCAACGGTGCAGGAGTGGATGGGATAACAGCGCTCTCTTAATCGGATCGTCATGATACTTGGCGTATGTATACCTCAAGATGAAGTGCCTAAGCGACTTCCATGATGGAAATAGAGTGTCCTTACGTGAAGGCAAAGGGAAGAAAAGTGAATTTTAGAATATCGCTGGTATAGACCTGGCTATCGGGTCGAAGAGGATCTACCGCGGTCCCGTGGCTTTGCTGATGGTGCGACTGGAAGCAGGCAGCTTGCTGAAGCTCCCGTTGGTCGAAGGATGTGCGGATTTGTGTTTGATGCTGCGGGAGAACATAGGAAGCCAATATCCCCGCGAGAAGCTCTGTAGAACACGGGCATTGGCGATGTCCCTTGGGAGATCCTGAGAGCCGAAGGAAGCCGTGGAATATGAGGTGCACCACAAGAGCCGCTGTCGGAGACTGATGAGCCCAGGAGCTCATTATGTGGTGGTGGACGTTTCAAGGCATAGGGCACCCCGGTGTCCAAGACCCAGGAGACTGCATGACTGATTGACTGTTTCACTGGTTTAGTCAGCTGGTGTAAGCGTATTCCAAAGCCGATCGGGAGACCGACGCCAGTTGGGCATTATCTGTGTAGGGCTGGCAGGTACGTCGATGCGGTGAGGGGGACCACCATGTGGGCGGCCCTCCAGTTGTGTAGGATGATGGGTGTCTGCCTTGCCTCCTCCTCTTCCCCCTGACTTGCACGCTACCTAGAGATAGGTCATACAAGTTTACGACCCCGGGCTCCGGTGCCATTCGGATCGTGGCAGCTGCGCTGGGTCGCGGGAGGAGTGCCATTTCATAAGCGCCAATCAGAGCAGATGATCTGATTTGTAGCGGTGCCGAAGGTGGGGGGGGGGGGATGTAAGCCGCAACGCTACGGTAGAAACAGATAACACATATGGTGGGTTGTCGTTCTGAACCCGGTGTAACAATAGATGAGTCTCGGTCATTTTGAGCTGAATGAAACAGTTGGGTCTCTGTCGTTGAACTGAATGAAACATGGGTCTCGGTTGTCATTGTGAATGAAACAGTCGGGTGTCTCGGTCGTTAAAGTGAACGAAGCAGTCGGGGGTCGGTCCTTAAAGTGAATGAAGCGGTTGAGGGGTCGGTTTTAAAGTGAATGAACCAGTCGGAATTCGGTCATTAAAGTGTATGGAGTAATTGGGGGGGGGGGGTCGGTCCTTAAAGTGAATGAAGCAATCGGGGATCAGTCCTTAAAGTGAATGAAGCAGTCGGGTTTCGGGCGCTGAACTGAACGAACTGGGTCATGACCGGAACTAAAGATGTACGACTGACCTGAGGATGTAATTCGAACCCGGAACTGCGTCCAAACCCGGTGGTTTCAACCTGGTCTGTAGATATGACCTGACATTTAGGTATGTCCTGGTCTTGAGAGATGACCTGGCCCCGTCCATCTTAAGGGGCTGTAGACTTGGCCATGGTATTGGCTGGGGTGGCAAAAAAAAAAAAAGTGAGCCATGTCTTTCACCAGGATCCGGAATATCCAAGTTCCAACAGGGTTTCCGGAGTCAGGAGAGAGAGAGAGAGAGAGAGAGAGAGAGAGAGAGAGAGAGAGAGAAAGAGAGAGGACTGAGGAGGGAGGGACAGATACGCAATGTAATTACCTATTTGTACCGAAGGAGGATGAAGTTCTACTCTCGTGGGGGGCCTCCCCATCTTCTGAACATTTTCTACTGTAATACAACTTCTTAAATTTCTGTACGGTGTGTATGATTAGTATTTGTGTGTGTGACGGGGAGAGAGACTTTTACACTCGTGTTGCCCGTCTCTTTGCCCTTGTATACATGTTCCGTGTCTTTATTCCCCATCCCAAGCCAGTTAGGTACCCATTTATCGACCAGCCACGACGGGAGGATGTGCACCTGGGTAGGCTGTGGGCCGACCGTCGCATGTTCTTGTTTATTTGGTTGTTATGATCTCTGGTTGCTGTTTCGTTGCGTCTTTCACTGAAATGTTCTTTTGTCGACACCTTCAGTTTAGTTTAGAGACTTGAAAGTTGGGATTGAGTCTACCCCTTACTATTTCCACTTCCATGATGTGCCATTTTTATACCTTCCAATTTCCTATCGTTATTCAGCCGTCTTATTTCATCCACAATCTTTCTTGCCCTCCTCTGTGCACTTTATCTTTCTTTAAGTGTGGTGATCATACTTGTGATGCAGACCATAATTCAGGTTTGATATAATCTGTAAACTACTCGTTTTTCATCATTTTCATATCCATGTACAGAAGCAATTCTTACATCAACCTATGTAAAAGTTGCCTATTATACAATTATCCCAAAGCATGTGCTGGCAATAGGCTGGGTACCCTTGCAAACCACCCTGCAGCAGATTACCTCCTCTCATAATCAAATAGTCTCACAGTCACATCACGGCATCGCGTGAGCAACAGCAAACATCCAGCACTTACACACTAGAACACTGGCTCACTCAACACAGAATGCCAGCTGCCCCAACAGAAATCTACGGTCACCCTTTCAGCTCCGGACTGTCATGAACTCTCCCATACCTCTGAATAGCACCAGCCACTCCCACTCAACAAATCTTCACCCGTGCTAAGCATGACGCGTGACACACGCGCGATGTTCACTCCCAGCGGTACAAATATCAACACAGAGGCCATAAGAGAATCAACGCCCTCAGAATACTTACCAGCACAAGTCCTGTACAGGAGAAAGAAACTCTTAAGTATTCTTTCCAAAAAAAAATAAAGACTTACCTGCTCCATCCTCACCTACGCCTCACCTGCCTAAATCATTCACGCTGTCAAAAGCAGAAATTATAATAAAGTTGTAAAGCGCTGAAAATCAAAAGCACTCAGAGCGATCACCGGCTGCATAGCAACGATGAACATCGAACACCTGCACAATGGAACGAAAATTCCTCCAATACAAAATCACCTCGATATGCTGGGCATTCGGTTCTTTACAAAAACGCTTGGGGCCCCCTTCCAACCACACCACTTCATAACCAACCACCAACCGGCAAGTACAGATCAATAAGCCTACCTCTTCTTAACACTTCAGGAACCTATACCTAAACCCCCCCCCATCACCCCCACCTTCCCCTCCTCTCCTCAACCCCACCTCCCGCAAACACGACATTGGCAAAACATAAACACATCGTAATGACTTGGCAGGCACTAAACAAACGCACACTTCCCAGCCCATTCCTAAACACCGTTGCACCAGATAACTGAAACTGCACTCCTCAGTCATGCACGAGTTATCATTTTTTTTCTTTTCTTTTCTTTCACGTTCTGGACACCACCGACTTCTGCAGCGTCACAAACACAGATTCAACATATCACAAGACACAATGTCCATGGCAACGACATTGAACGCTTACCACACTAATCTCACGAACACATTACACACCTCACCATAATTCTTGACTGTAGTCCGATCCAGTGTACGTGGCCGGCTCCCTGAGCGCTGCAGGGACCCTGTAGATGGGGGGGGGGGGAATCCATGGCTGGAATGTAAGGTAAGGTAACATACTCGTATATTAAGCCTTGAACCTTGCAGCCATATGGATCCTTTTTATGGGGCTCCCACAGCTCTCAGAGAGCGAGCCACGTCCGCCGTCTGGGGACATTGTAGGTTATGAGATGTGATGATGCGTAATTGTCTAAGGCAGCGTAGATTTAAGGCAGTTTTCAGGAGTGTAAGCGTTCAGTGCAACTGTGAACCTGTGTTTGTATGGAAAGTGCGGCCTCGGAAGGGTGTACGTCTGGTGGAATGAGGCTCAAAACAATGGCGAGGAAGAAGGGAACTCTTGCTTAGTGTTGGGCCGGGTCACATTGGAGAGAATGTGTTTTCGTCACTGTGGTCTTTTGCTGGGGCCTCGGGGGCCGGGGATGTGCCTATGAGGAAATGCCGGCTGGAGTGTGAGGCTTGGGTGAGCTTTTTTTCTTGTGTGTGGGTATTTATGAGGGAATGGGGTAATGTGAGGGGTGGGGCGGCGATGCTGCTGTTTCCCCAGTATGGTGAGTAGTGGGACTGTACCGGTAGTTTTCTGTCGTTAGTGCAATAGGTGCTGATGAAAGTTTATAGGTGGAAGGAAATGAGTACAGTCTCGTCGAGAGGAGTTTATAGTTTCCCCTGCTCCTGCGTGGAGCGCAGTCTCGAAGCAGCAGGATCCCCATGAATGGGGTCCTGGGGTCTCATAATGATAATGTTGTTAATGTATCTGTATGTGTGTGAGTGTGTGTGTGTGTGTATGGGTGTGTGTGTATGTGTGTGTGTGTGTGTGTGTGTGTGTATTTCCTTTCGTCTGAGAGAGTGCTAACTTACTAACTTGCGAGTGCTTACGACGAAATTTTGACAAGAGGCTGGGGCTGGCGCGTAGCGCTCACAGCAGGTAAGCCTTGAGTGACGAGGAACTAAGTCGCGTGGTCAAAGTGTTGCGTGTGAGATGGAGAGACTGTTCGTTGGTGGAGTGAGGGAGAGAGAGAGAGAGAGAGAGAGAGAGAGAGAGAGAGAGAGAGAGGCGTGTGTGTGTGTGTGTGTGTGGGTCGCTCTACACCACCCT
>JAYMFT010409974.1:0-14370 GCA_038088735.1 Panulirus argus | reverse complement strand
GCCTCATATTCCTCCTCCTACTACGGGGAGCCTCTTCCCCGGGGTGGAGGCGGGGTGAAGCGCCGTGGGGTGTCTAGTAGCATCGCTGGGAAAGCTGGCCGAGCGCACCAGCTCAGGCAATCCTAGTTATAGTCCGGTAAGAGGTGTGTGTGTGTGTGTGTGGATGGATGCCATATGTTTCTGCTTGCGGATGTCTTTGCTATCGTATCGGTACATCACTCCGTATCTGTCCATGTCCTTGATTGTGTGGCCGTCTAATTATCCTGTCTGTATAACGTACATTCGTGTCTGTAAGTCCTCCGTCAATATCTGTTCGTCTGTCTGTTTCTGGCTGAATGATCCGTGTATCATGTCCTACCATCTGATCATGTGTATATGTGTGTGTGTCAGTCTCTCAATGTAATATTCCACACGCACCAGCCTGGGGTTAGATGCACATCGAGAGGTCAGCGAGAGGGCAGGACGCGCCTCGGGAGGAAAGTTCTTTCACACTGCTGACGTTCACCTTTAGCAGCACTTCACCAGCGAACGAACGTTCACACAAGCGTCGCTGAACTTTCAAATCGTCATTATCTTTTTTCCCTCCCTCTCGTAGAAACTGCGGTCATTACGAACCAAAGAACGTGAATCATCCTATGAGTATTTGTTGTTCGTAAAGTCTTTTGCTAGCAGACGAAACAGATTTCCTTCTGTTTCCTTAAGGCAAGGAAAGCTTTGGGTACATCTCAGTAGATCTACGGTCACTAAAGTAGCTTATTCTTTTGGCAATATCACGTTGGCTAAGTTCGCGCCACACAATGCTCCCAGATTTTTCAAAATGCTTTATCAAGGCGGTAGTGACGGGGGTAAGCAGCTTTCAGAATGCGTTACATCATCTATCAACCTCAAGAACACGAAAAATATTATTGGAAACCAATCACTCCCAGTACTGTGGAGGTTATACGCAGGATTTTGAGAAGACAGGTCGTAAAACAGGAACAAAAATTGCTGTATATACTTTCCCCTTATATATTTCTACAGTACGCGAATCTGATGAAAGTTACAGGTGTGTATAGTTTTCCCATTTTAACAGGTGTCAGTTTACCGTAAGGTTTCCTGCCCCACGGAGAGAAGGCATGAGCCACAAGCGAGGTATCGGGCAAGGCAGCGTCCTGACGCCTGTATGGTTTTTGCTGTCGCGTTACGTGCGAGACATTTGCATCATGCTGGGTTCTGGGTCTGAGCACGCCGGTATGATCCTTGAAACACAATGGCGAGCCTCTTAACGTATAATGACGGCTTGGCCTCTGACCTGAACCGTAAGGTGTTAGGTACAATGCCAGGCCAACACAGTTCAGGGTCATCTCAATCGTGCTCAAGAGGTCGTTCTGTCATGCTCCAGGGTAGTATCGTCGTGCTGTTTTGCACAGCGAATTAAATCTAATTTGAGTCGGGCGTTTAGGGTAA
Source organism: Panulirus argus (assembly GCA_038088735.1). Classification (NCBI taxonomy): domain Eukaryota; kingdom Metazoa; phylum Arthropoda; class Malacostraca; order Decapoda; family Palinuridae; genus Panulirus; species Panulirus argus. The sequence continues at coordinate 12,924 of JAYMFT010409974.1, read as the reverse complement.
AAGGAGGTCCAAAACGAACCCGGGTGTCTCCATAAGAATACGGGTGTGGTGAGCCTTCGCAATTACCTGCCGGCGAATACGGGAAGGGCCAGGTCACACGGGGATAGCCAGGTCACACGTGGGATTGCCAGGTCACATAATATAGCCAGATAATAGGGGTATAACCAGCTCAAACGGGTATACCCAAGTCAAACGAGTATAGCCACGTCAAACTGGGGTATAATCGTCCCACACGGGTATCACTAGCCCACAAGGGTATAGCCAGATCACACGGGTATATCCAACCCCCACTGGTATAACCAGCCCACCCGGATGTAACCTAATATAACCAGGCCATTGTGGAAATACGGTGATGTAAGAAGCCTTAATTAGATCCTTAAGAAAAAATAAAGGGGGGCTTCTCATCCTCCATTATTCCCTCTGACACGAACACCTGCTACCACTTCCCAAGGCTTACCCTACTTAGTACCAGCCGCCACCGACGCAAATCCAGGCTGGTGTTGGTGCCCTCCGTATGGCACCAGCTCTCCTTCCCTCTGAATCGTTGGGACCGACAACGCCCCCCTAGTGGAGGAGGAGCTCCTCAAGTCGAAGGGCGCAGGAGGACGAGTGAGGGAGAGGAGAAGTTAAGACCAGGTTCGATCCATTCATCCATCCTCCTCCTCCTACTCCTCCTCGTTAGCATGATGGACAACTACCGCTGTTGCGGTAGGGGAAAGAGAGAGAGAGAGAGAGAGAGAGAGAGAGAGAGAGAGAGAGAGAGAGAGAGAGTACTCGTGACCGCGGGCCAAAGCTTATCAGAGACAAGCATCCTCCAGATGCGGTTCAGATAAGACGGAAAACCCGTGGGTGCGGCGAGACAGGAGCGAGGTCAAGGCTGTGGTGCCATCGTAGTGTAAGCCTTGGATGAGGAATACTGCCTCTAACTGACTTTCCCGAAGATTCCTCACTATCACAAAGTAGAGAATATCATACGAAAAAGATAGCAAGAAGAATATCTCAAAGTATGAATATCTCAGAAGACGTAGTATCCATATTTTCCAAAAGGAAGTACACATATTCATCCTCCACAGGAACGTATCAATATACATATAGTAATAGTAGTATTATTAGTAGTAGAAGAGCTGGTGGGTGAGAATCGGAGGGGGGGGGGGTGTTGGAACTGGCCCACCCCCCTCCCTGAGGATGTTGTCATCCGTCATTCTGGTCCACGACACTTGGATGAGGGCGAAGGGGCCCGGGGGGAGGAGGGGAGTGGTAGTATATGGCCTGCAAATCTCTATTTGATCCGGACATTTACGCTTCGTATCGTAATTCCGTGGGGAGGGAGGGAGGGGGGGGGGACAGGAAGGCGAGGGTAGAGGGGGGGGGGGTGATCTAATGGCAGAGTCCGAGAGAGGATTTCAGTTAAAAGCGGGCGGGCGGCTGTGTGTGATCGTGTTACGCCTGTTGCCTATTAACGAACAAGGTAAATATGTAATTAGCGAATGAAAATCACCCCTCCCCTCCCCCTCCTTCAACCCCCACCCCAGGTCCACGCCGGAGAGCCGGCTGGCTGGGGCTCTCTTGTGTCGTGACACGACCCGCCTCTAAGGGCCCGGGGGTAAGCACCACGACCCTTGAGCACGGCGGTAATAAGGCGCTGTGGATTAAGAAATGGCGTGACCTTTTGACCTGACCTTCAACAGTATCTGGTCGATGGTCAAGCCATCATGGCGAAGGAACGTTACCGTGGTGTTCAGGGAGTCGTACGTTTACGATTTAGAGGCAAGGAAAAAAAATAGTTACGTCGGTCTCAAGGGTCGTACATTCATGCTTACGAGATTAAAGCTGCCATCACAGTCCCTCGCCTCGTTGAGGTCGTAAAAGGAGTAAAAAAAAAAAAATAAACGTAAAGGAATTTACAAAGTCGTTCAGAACATTTTTTTTTTCCTAACATAAATCGGATTTTTTTTTTCACACCCTAAAAGCAAGTTTGACTATATTTCCTTTTAAATGTGCAGAAACTGTTTAGTGAATTAGCTTAGGAAAATTTATCTATTTATGTTTGTTAATGTATTAGCATTACCATGACTACGGTGCCAGTACACTATCTTGACTATGCGTTACCACAGTTATACTACAGCAATTGTGCATTTCCATGGCTTAGGATTATCTTGTGGACGCTATAGTGATTGTACACTAACCTGGTCTAAAATGTTATGACAAATTCTATCGTGACACTGCGCTATAGCTGCTGTCCATTATCGTGAATATTCAGTCTCATGCCTTTACACTATCATGCGTGTAAACTATCACAATTATACACTATCATGGGTGTGTACTATCAAAGTTATACGCTATCATGGGTGTACACTATTATAGCTATACGCTATCATGGGTGTACACTATCATAGTTATACGCTATCACGGGTGTACACTATTATAGCTATACGTTATCATGGGTGTACGCTATCATAGCTATACGCTATCACGGGTGTACGCTATTATAGCAATACGCTATCAGGGGTGTACGCTATCATAGCTATACACTGTCATGCTTGCACACTATTGTAGTTACACACTGTCATGGGTTTATGCTACTGTATCTGTACACTACATGAATATACAACACTATAGCTACACATTATCATAGCTATACGCTGCTGTGTCTATAGACTATCGTGGTTGTACACTACTGCGTCTATAGTTGACTATCGTTGCCTCACACTATGTGCAGGCTTTCATGATAGTACACTATCGTAGCTACTGACTACCGTAATTGTACACTACCGTGGCTGTAATTTGCGTTTTCTTTTTAATTTATACATCGCATATCTTACATAAACACCATCGCATTTGTGAGCTGTTGTAGATATGCGTTAACGTAACTTTACGTCACCGTTGTGTTGGTGCGTCACTGTGGCGGCTATCATTTCTAATAGCGCATGTCATCACTGTGGGTGAAAGGATGTCATAACTATCACGAAGGCAGCGTGTGTGTCACGTCGTTAGGCAGCGTGATCATCAATCAGGGACTTAATTAGAGCGGTGGTAATCCGCTCTCGTCAGTGGTTCACTGATCCACCCAATGGTCTAGTGCTCTACTCAGTGATCCACTGATGTCTTCAGTGGTCCACTGCTCGTCTCAGTGATCCACTGCTTGCCTCAGTGGTCCACTGCACTTATTAATGGTCAACTGGTCTTGTCAGTAATCCACTATTCTCAATGGTCCAATGCTCTCCTCAGCTGCCCATTGCTCTCCTCAGCGGTCCAGTGCTCTTCTCAGCTGTCCAATTCTCTCCTCAGTGGTCCATTGCTCTCTTCAGCGGCCCAGTGCTCTCCTCAGTGGTACGGTGCACGTTCACCTCAGTGGTCCATTACTCTTCTCAGTGGTCCAATGCTGTCCTCAGTGATCCAATGCTTTCTTCAGTGGTCCAGTTTTCTCCTCAGTGGTCCATTCCTCTCCTCAGTGTTTCAGTGCTCTCCCCAGTGGCCCTACCGCTCCTCTCAGCCTCTTACTGCAGATCTCATCTGATTAGCGTTCAGTTTTTCCTCTCTCTCTGTCTCTCGGCGTAACAGCTGAGAGTACATTTGAATTTGAGAGTTTCATTACTGGCCGTAGTTGGTGACGCTACAAAAATCCGACCGGTTTAATTACCCGGATGGTTCAGCTGTAGAGGACAATCAGCTAATTACTTGGATGGTTCAGGTCTAGAGAAGAATCACCGGATCGGTAGATCACACGTGAGAAACGTAATGATGATAATATTGATGATAGTGGCAATGATATTGATAATAACGATAATAACAATAACGATCATAATACTAATAATAAAAATAACAAAAACAATAACTAATACTAATACTGATAAGAGTAAGAATAATAATGACAGTAATGATGATAATGAGATAATATCGTACTAATAGTAATAAGAATCATATAACAATAATAATGATGATAATAATGATAATAATAATAATAATAATAATAATAATAATAATGATAATAATAATGACAATAATAATAATAATAATAATAATAATAATAATAATAATAATAATAATAATATGACAATAATGATAATGATAATAATAATAATAATAACAATAATAATAATAATGATAATAATGGTAATAACAGCAATGATAATAATACAAAGTGTTTGAAATGAACTAATGATAGCAATAGCGTTTCTCATTTCAATGTCAATATTTCTCATAATTTTCTGCATATGAATATAATTAATCTTCCGGACCTTCTCAAGATCTCGGTCATACCGGTAACTGACACTTTTTAAAGGTAGACACAGTTAACGAGGTAATGGTTGACATTATCATCTATTGTCTGTAAATATTAACTCTCATCCTGAGCCCAGTCCTCTTAACCCTGAGCCGAGACGAAGTGACTGATGGAAACGAGACAGAGAGGAACAGGAAAGTCTTTGGAAAGTGACTCCACAGCGGATGAAAGGCTTCCCGTCATGTGAGCCGCCTGACTGATTGAAAGATGTGAACCCTCGTCTGGCGTCGAGAGCCCCACCAGTGAGGACACGCCTTCCTCAAAGGTCACTAATTATCCCGCTCTACCAGTGTGTGTGTGTGTGTGTGTGTGTGTGGTACGTACTGACAAGGACCAACATGGACAATAGAACCTTCAGAGTGTAACGTACCAACCAAAGGGTCTCTGGCAAGGAAGACTGGTTTTCTTTCGTTTCCTTAGAGAAGAGAAATACTTTTGTGTTTGTGAGGTCTTCGTGGAACTTGTCCATATGATGGCGGGCGCTTCTCCACCCACCACCGACCCCAGTTTGTGGTCATTACGATGGCATCCACAGATCCTGAGATATGGTGATCAGATCTAGAGACGACGCGCCCGCTCAGTCCAGTACTTGACACCCGATATTTCTCCGCATACACGGACACTGATCGTATTCTCTGCCTTCAGCGGTAATGAAGCGGTGGCCAACGCAAGATAAAATGGGACGTACTCTCGCGTGAGTGCTTGTTGTCACTCAGACTAATGAACAGGTTCGTGTGTGCTGTACCGTCGTAACGTTGTGTAACGGAGGTGCCTGGTGGTGTGTGAGTTCGAGGTCTCTGTGTGAACCCGAGTCCGAAAAAGAAATGGACTGTGATTACACTAATTAGGACGAATACAATAGGTCTCCCCCACATCCCTGAGTGGCAAGACCTCAATAGCGATAACAATAGTCGTGGATCTGATGGGAAAACTCATTAATATGTGTGTGTGTGTGTGTGTATGTAAATAACTATTTGTACTGTACGGGGAGTGAGTTACACACTCGTGGGATCACATCTCTTGATCTTTCTGTACTATCATACAACTTTTTAAACTTCTCTATGCTGTTTACATTCACAGATTTGTCATTAAGTTCATGCCATTTATCTAACCACCAACGAAGGCAACAAAGCAACGGTTGCCTCTTGCAGAAGGATGGCAGGCTGGATCCTGCGGACCTTCAAGACAAGAGAAGAAAATCAATGTTGATATTATTCAATACACCAATTGTTTCATGAAATGAATACTGTTGCATCCTCATATCACCCCATAAGGTGGGAGAAATTGTGGAATAAGGAAATATTCAGAAATCTTTGACAGCCTATGTTGTCGTGATAAAGGAACTAAATTACTGGGAATGGCTGAAATCCGAGGCTATATTCCCTGAAGCACAGAGGGAGAGGTATATCATCGTCTGTACCTGGGAGATCCTAGAAGGTATGATACCCAACATCATCGTCTATAACTGGGAGATCCTAGAGGGTATGATACCCAACATCATCGTCTATAACTGGGAGATCCTAAAAGGTATGATACCCAACTTACATTAGGATATAACATCCTACTGGCACGACAGGCATGGAAGACTTTTGAAATACTGCCACTGAAACCAAAATGTGCGACATGCTCAAAAAGAAGAAGAAGAAGAAGAAGAAGAAAGAGAACATCTTAAACAGCAGGGGCCTAAGAATCTTCAATATCTTTCCAGCTATCATCAGATGCACAATAGAGAAGTTTAAGAGTGCACTGGACAGGTACTAATATAATGTAACAGACCAGCCAAGCTGTGGAGGACAAGTAGGCCTGAGGGCTGCGGCTTCCAACAGCTTGGTCGACCAACGACCAAATCCAACAGCCTAGGGCTAACTTGGGCTGTGGAGGTGAAGACCCTTGAAGACTTCACCAGATATAAGCCAGGCATGCACCCTTTTCCTGTAAAATTACTTCTTAACATATTTTCTAACAGGTTTCTGCTTAATTATAAGTTACTGGCCTCCGTTGCTCTATCCTTGCATCTTTCGAAGAACTGTTCATTACTGATATCATCAGACAGGTCTACTTTTTTTATGATGGACAAATCTTAGCCCTCTAGCTTTTTCCTGTTACTTAGCTTTCATAATTCTGGCATGACCTTTGTTGTCTTTCACTTGACCCTCACAATTAATCTTTTGGGCTCCTTAAGTGTTGTTACCAAGCTTGCGAAGAATATTCTAGTTATACCCTTATGTAAGACGTGAACAGCCTGCTTGATGTTTCCTTATCCATATACTTGATTGCTATTCTAAAGTTTACCAGCAAACAAAATTTCTCTACAACTGTTCTCTTAATGTGTGGCGAAAGATTGGGGAACATGTCAACTCCCAAGTCTTTCTCACAGAGAGATTCTTACTGCTTACATTCTGTTAGGTAATATTCATATTGAAGCCTTCTTGCGATGTGTTTCATCTTTATCAATTAACATTTAATCAGGTTAGATTTCATCCTCTATGTATGAAGATATCTTTGAAAATTGTCTTGGTCCCCTTGTTGGTTGATGCAATCTTCTCTAGGATTCATATACCAAGGCGTGGTGGTCAGATGGTGCAGTAGTCACAACAGTACATATGGCCAATAGCTATCATTCCATTATGTACAAGAGGCACGTGTTGAGTGACAACCCAACTATTTTACACTTTCTCCAGAAAACGACTCTTAGGAATATGAACACTTGAAATTCGATAACTGAGCTCTTGAAATCCGAGAAATCAGATATGTAATTTCACCAAGTTATCAACAGTCAATAAACAGTTATCTTGACAAGATGCGCTTCGATCGACGGCATAACGAAAATCCTAAACTAGTTTACGATAAAAAGTTACGACGGGCTCCTCGCGAGTGGGCCTAAATGACATCAAATGTGCGAGTTCCTCGTTACTGATTTAAAAGCCCGTAGAAGCAAAGAGACTCCAGTAAAGCTGCCTGTTTACTGTAACATCGTCGAGACGATACAGTTCGTCAAGAGGTCTCTGTGTACAGTAGACGACTGTAGTAGACTGGATGCTGGGAGAGGGAGCAGCTGGATGGTGTGGCGCTGCAGCCGGGTTGTTAGAACACGATGCAAGGCTCCACGAGGTGGACGCTGGTGGGCTGGAGGCAAGCTGCTTATAGAGAGCAGGGGTGAGGTGCAGGTCTGGCCTGTAGCCCGGCATAGCACATAGACAGTAGAACGCTGGGTAAGGCAGCCGGCAGGTGGGTGTCGTTGGACGAGAGGCAGAGTGGTGATGGGCTCTCCGAAGTAGCTGATATATATATATATATATATATATATATATATATATATATATATATATATATATATATATATATTCGATGTAACGGATATTGGTGCAGCGACCAATCACTTCAATGCATTTTAAAACATCGGTGCGCTGGCTCCTGATTGGTTCGCACTCTCGTCCTGTAAAATATACTAAAATTCAATCCCAGTCCAGTCTAATAGTAAAAGGGGTTGACTCGTAGGTGCAACAGTATTTCATAATGTATGTATTCCATAGCATTCACACGCTCACATACTTACATGCTATTATGTGCCTAGAGGTTCAAGTGTTCAACTAGGGTGAAATGCCCGCAATTAAGTGTTCGTGTAAGTATGTTCTACGGGGCACATATCGATTGTAAGTACTGATTAAGAGGCAAGAGGTAATCATTGTCACTTAAATCGTCGTGATGAACACACATTTACACACATACCCAAGAGATGGGGTGGGAGGGGGGGGAGGTGTCACATGAGTACAGAGTACATGTCCCTTAGTGTACAAATAGAGGCAGTTGCACACACACACACACACACACACACACATGACCTCTGACATATACATGTACTCCCACACATACACACTGTCCTAAATTTGCTCCCCACATACTAAAAGTTGGCACTGTTGAGTTACACGGAAAAGTTAGAAACCTAAGATCTGTCCTCCATGAAAGAGAAAAGAGTGAGGAGGTTAGCTGATCATAACCTTTCAAGATTTTTAACAAGTTTGATGACGCGAACGGTAAACAGTTTTTCAAAAGATGTAAGGAGAGAACATTCAGAGCCCATACTATATGATATGAAACAAGAAACTTGTTGGAAGAGATGTAAAAATATAACTTTCGTTGTATAGTAGTGCTGGTGGATGAACGGAATAAAGTGTGCTATGAGGTTGTAAACGTGGAACCTCACACAGAGTGTCTTGAGAAGTTGTATGAAAGTAGATAAGGTTTTGGTAGATGGGGGGTCCTCCCACGAGTGTAGAACTCCCTCCCCGTGCATCACAAAGAAGTAACTTCACAGTCACGCAAAGAAGGGTGGAAACATTTTACCCAAATCATCTCAGACTTAACAGGAAGACCACAGTGTGTCAACTCGTTTACAAACCAGCTCGGCACTAAGTGGACTATTCCCAGTAGGTGTTAGACACTGACGCTCGACCAGTGAGGGGGAAAAAAAAAAGTCAAACAAGAAATGAGTCTGCAACAGAGGTTGATTTAACACTCAAGCACGAGAGAATAATCATAACATGAGAAAGGCAAAATGATTTTAACAGAGACGGGAAAAAATATTCAAAGCGCAGCTGGAAAGAGAAATTGATACACACAATGCTGGAAACATAATTTGACACGTGAGCAGTGAAGAAAATCCTGACAGGGGAAGTCAGCTTAACGCTCAAGCAAGGAGGGAAACTTAATGTACTGGTAGGTAGACAACTTGATACACAATCGGGGACGACTGCAACTTAACGAACGAGTAAGGAAAGGACAACTTAACACACCAGTTGGGAGGACAACTCCAGCTAAGGGGAGGGGGAGGTGGGAGGTAACTTAACACAATAGTAAGGGGACCTACAACTTAAGTGCAGGGAGGAATAAAGTTAAAGCTTGTGTAGGGAAGGAAAGCTTAAAATACCACCCAGAGGATAACTTAAAAATCACTAAGGTTAACTTAACACCCTAAGCTTAGAGAAAACTGGAAATACGAGTGGAGGGAACAACTTAACATACGAGCAGGAGAGATAATACGAGTAGAAAGGACGGCTTAACACAGTGGTAGGAAAGATAAAGCATGAGCAGGCAGGGAAAAGCATAACACTCGTGTGAGAAGAACAACCCTGAGACATGAGCAGGAAGGAGAACATAACGCGGAAGTACAGGAGACAATATAACACATACAAGGAGAACAACATAACACACGGGCGGAGGTGACGCCTTAAGCCGTGAGCAGAAGGAAAAAACAACTTTATATACGCGAGAACAGCACAACGTAACACACAAGCTGGGGGAACAACACAACACCTCAACACAAGAACAGGGAGGCTGATTTAAAACACCTAAACAGGAGAGGTACCTTAACACACGAGTAGCAGCAACACCTTAACACATGAACATGTGGGACGGGATAACTTAGAACACAACTACGTTAGCACTTAAGGAAAGAAAAATAAAACCCCAGACAAGAAGAGTAGGAAAGAGTAGATAAGAAGAGTAGGAAAGAGTAGAGATGAAACTCAAGACAACATTTTACCATTTTTCATACCAATATATAGGCAGGCAGAACTGACCCAGTCCACGGTCTGTGCCCAGCGTATTACACTTACATCGTAATTCCCTCTGACTTACCCTAGTATTGGACCGGTTATAAATGTCTGCATCATTTCAGAGCACCGCCGTTTTAAAACGCCTATGCACTATCCATCGTAACGCCCTGTAGCCACTGCCATATGTTATGTATAACGACGTCAACAGCTGCATACCGTAATCTGAAAGGAAAACCTGGCAATGTGCAATCGCGACAAGTTGCTGTCAAATGTTGTAGAGTGAAAATGGTAAAGAGAGAAGTTTTGCACTTTGATAAAATCATTCACGTTTTTTGCCTCACAAAGTGTTGTTCAGTGTAAACAGTTGTTCAGATTGTTTCGTTTTTATTCATACAGAACACAGCAGTCAGCTTTTACACGTGTGCGTATGTTAACATTTCACTTTAGAACTGTAAAAAAGCATGAACGCATTTACCGCCTGGGAAGACACACGCACACACACACACACACACACACACACACACACACATACAGACAATCACACCCAAACACAATCACACACACACACACACACACACACACACACGCGCTGAAGGAAGGCATATGACACTGGTCACCTCTAGGGGCTGGTAAGAAAGGAAATAAAGATATTGGATTTTCAGGCAGGGCCAAGAGGTATCGAGAATTACCCTAGCGGAAGGGAATAAAGGACAGATGTCAGACATGCCTTTACAAAGTAGGTCAAAGTTAGCACTGGTGTTCCCTAGGGTTTGGCCTTGGGGCTCATGTTATTCCTAATATACAAGGGTTCTTCCTGAAGGACGTCAACCATATGTGGATGGCGGGTGATGCGGCGGAGGGACGTTAAGGGATAGGAGACCAAGAGTCCATGGAATGGTGAAGGGATAGAGGGGGGATGGGGACGATGTGGTGTTGATGGAAGAGTGGGAATGAAGGGATAAATTGAGTGGTGGAGGGATGGTAGAGGAGGGGTGACGAGGTGGGAATAGTGGCCAGTGCAGTTGGTAGCTGGGGAGGTCGAGGGATAGTGAGAGAGTGAGGAGTGGGTGTGGCTAGGTGGTATTGAGGATGTAGGGGAATGATGGATAGGTGATGGCAAGGTGGCGTTTGGCTTGATGGATATGTGAGCCGTAAAAAAGAAACAAACTATATATCCAACCACCAGTACCACAAACAGACGATAGTTTCTAATGTCAAATATTTTCGCACGATCCTAAAGTTCCAATAATCAAACCAGTCACTCGATATGACCTTCCCTCAGCACCAGACATTTTCTTTTACGCAACATCAAGCTAAGTACCACAGCGTCAAAAGCTGTTGAGTAACTTCCGAGATAATGTGAATAGCTGCATCTTTTAAATCAGTCGGTTGTGATTGGTGTCATCTGACAAACACACACACACACACACACACTATCTCTTGGACTAAACCTCGTGAACTATGACCCAGCGGTGACAGTACATGGGGATCTAAGGTACAGCAGGAATTAATTTCTGTGAACTTCAATTTAATAAGGAAATTTTTTCCCTCATCCCGAGCGAGATACTCATTAGAGGCTTGGTACACAGCCACATATTGTTGAAAACAGACTCTCATTATTTCTTACAATGTGCCGTGGGCAAATCTTTAGCAAGTGAATATAGCGATCACATGTCACGGTTAGTGACGCTTCGGCATTAGGGTCACAGCAGCGATTGACTGCTTCTGCTTCCCACAGTGTTTCTGTGCGGACTCCGGTCACTCGAGGATTGGCTGTTATGATACCTCCTCCTTCCTTCGCACAGCTAAGCTGTAGAGTTACCTTCCTTCTTTTGTCTTTTTCTCTTCATATCACTTTTCTTTCCTTAAGAGCCAGGTCTACAAAACCCTGAGAAGTCCAGATTAATATCTTCTTTCTTTTCATTTGTCTTTTTCATCAAAGATGGCCTTGATTGGGACACGTTATTTACCCGTGACATGTCGGTTATCATTCAATATTAACGAAAAGGACAGATAAGCACCAACCGTAGGTTTGTGGCGATCTCAATGAAATGCACCAAAGGCGGTAACTTTTAAAGAGTGAGGTAATTCTTCGTCATGTTCTCCCGGCTTTTCTGTCTCGTAGAATCTACAATTTTCTGTACACCATCGTGGAAAAGTATGCCATCAACAATGAGACCCTCATCTGCCACTACTTCTGTAAAGCGGTTGGAGAACATACGTATACACAGTCCTTCTGCCATCATTTTCATTAAGTAGCTGGAGAAGATTAGTCTTCGAAGGGGTGGAAAAAAATGCCCCGTTTTCTTTCCTTCAGTATCTCAAGCCGTGAGAGTCCGTCTTACTGATTTGCCTGGACGTCTATCCATGTGTTGCCTTATAATAAGCCCCCATAGTTCCTGGTACACAAACACAATCACGCCCCCTACCCCTAAACAACTCCTTATTTCTGAGTTACAAATGAGCCAGTGTGTCTTTCAGAATCGCTTTATTGTCTTCATTGCTTTGTCAGCAGATAAGACGCGAATCGTGGAATCTCCTCAGAAGTGTTCTGTACACCATCTTTGGTGGCTCCTTTTCATTGTCCATCAATAAAGATACATTGTTCGTTGATAAAGTCTTCCATTATTTTTCTTACAGGTTAAAAACAAGAAGACATAAAATAATGATTTCAGTCTTACTTTCTATGCATCTTTTTATTTTTTTTGATAATGTGACTTTCGTGAGCTTCCTTATGTATCAATCACTTTCCTTACTCGTATGAATTGATATTAGAAATATTTGGGCATCGGAAATGCTATTTGTTGGCATGGATGTCTCAGTAGTCTAGGGAAAAAAGTACAACCGCACCGGGCGATGTATTCAGATCTGATTTTTCTATAAATTGCAGCTCTTCAAACGGGAGGATTGTGGCACTTCCGTAAGGGGGAGGGGGAAGGAGGCAGACGATTGAGGGGCCGATTTAAGAGGACTGTCGCTGAAACGACCCTATTCTCCTACACACACACACACACATACACACACAAACACACACACACACACACACATATATATATATATATATATATATATATATATATATATGTG
>JAYMFT010409963.1:0-18315 GCA_038088735.1 Panulirus argus | reverse complement strand
GAGAGAGAGAGAGAGAGAGAGAGAGAGAGAGAGAGAGAGAGAGAGAGATCATCCGCATGCTGGTCTTGGTTATGAGGAAAGTGATAGTTTATCCTCCTACGAGTTTGAGGAAGCTTTTGCCCGAATACGGAGATAGAGGACATTTTCTGTAACTTCACCGGTTTCTCTTTCACAGATACGTTTATTGAGTCGAATGTGTTTTCCACCATGACAAAGCGTAATAATGAAGCAGATGAAGGAAATACTTATGGGAGACCTGCTACGTATGGCTGGCGAAGATTCACAGTGCTACGTGTGAACGCGTTGTCAACGTTGAGATACGTCCGACATTTGTTTACAAGGCAACGTTTCGGGCTTTCGGAATAGTTCTATGTATTCGCAACTGAGCTTGCCATCTGGAGTGGTTCAGCCAATACCAGTTATTTATTAAATTGTTTCTCTACGGTATTAATCGTGCAACCGTGACATTGTTGCCTAAAACCACAAGGAACTGCTTTTTGTACTCGTAGAATGCTTCACAGACAACTGAGCATCCAAACTTGCGTAAAATCTTTTAGTTTTATCATGTTTCTTAGCATGACATATTTACTACTGAGTTCTGACGTAAGTAGAAGCACTAAGTTAGGGCAGGTTGGAGTGACCGTTGGACCCGTCAGACCTGCCACTGTTCGCCTGTCGCCCTCTCCTCTCCACACCTGCCATGCCCTTTTTACCGTTAGTCATGATGTGCACCGCCACTTACTCCGAACTTCCACACATAACCGGACGCACAGAGAGGACGTGCGAGGTGATGAGTGGGTCGGCGGTGACTCTGTTGGTGTGACAGTGGAGGATCGGAAGTTGTGGTCCGCTGCAGCCAAAACCGTACAGCAACTGGTGCAGAAGAGAACCTCCCCATCAGGAGCTCCCACAAAGTATTATTATTCTCTTGCCGCACTTCTTCCTAAATTGTTGTCCTTTAGTGATGACAGTCATGATGGGGAGGAGAGAGATGAAACAAATGGAAGAGTACGGACAAAAGACTACAGCGGTAAAGAAGATGCAAGTATAACGAAACAAAGGAAATCGCCATTCTTCCGCGGGCGGAGTCGAGTCGTCGCCGGCGAAGGGATACTTCCCTACGTTCCCTGCGTCATAGCCTCATACCAGCAGCCGGCCGCCTTCACCGACTGTGTTAGGAGGAGGCTAGAGAAGAAGCCTCAGTTGTGGCTTTCCTTTATGGGCGACTCTAAAATCAGAAATGTGTTTACAGAGTTCATCAATCGAACTGATGCAGAATATAATTACACAATCTCATACCTGGTAAGTTTTGAATGTTTTGAAGTGCCACGGGTAGGTAACAGCTAGCATATTATTATATGAATACACGAGGCGAGAACTTACCTCATGACTGACCTACACAGCACTAAAATTCTTATGGTAAATCACATATACACGTGAAGCACGATATAGGTAAACTTTCTGGAAAAATAAACACAGAAGTTCCAATCTTTGGAATGTATTTCAAGTCACTTTCGAGGATTCCTGAAATGAGCTTGAAATACACTAGAATGTTTGGGCCTTCTGTTTTTATTCTTCCAGGGAGTTTACTAATACGCAATGTTTAAAATTATTACAGTAATTGTTGAAATTGGCTTACATCTATGTTTATATTGTGGTGGAAGATGAATTCGCTCACCGAGTGGCAATATTAGACTGATAAGACATAATTAAGACTTTCCAGGATAATTCATTATTCTGTAATAAAATTACTACGATATATGGAAGCTGGGCTTTAAACGTTGGTTAAGAGTACTTGCTCATCGCCAGTTGGTGTATTAAATCCTGTTATCACCGTTGCCGGTATAAATACAGAGTCCAAATTTGAACTTCTCGGAGAATACTTATCCAGACATTGCATCGTCCGAATGTGCGTTGATTCGGATCTTTGGAATTTCTGTGTGAAGCTTTAAGAAATTTGAAGTATCGGGGCCTGAACATTCAAGAGGATGAGAGCCTGAGAATCGTGCATAGGATAGAGCACATCAGAACGATATGGTATATAGGTGACGTGTCGTTATTGGGCTGAGCTAAGGCATATGAAGTGGTCAGGTGAAACCACGGAAAGATCAGTGGAGTTCGGATAAGGGTAATTTGGTTTTGGTGCACGTGATGTGTGGCAATGAAACCGCTCTTTGTCCGTTTTGGGTGCAACCTCGCTGGCGTTTCAGGAATCAATTATTGTGTTAAACTATTTGCAGGATCCAGGAAAATAAAATACTATGCCGCCTACAGAACGTGACGGAGCCGTGGCCGACGCTGAGGCAAAGGTTGGTGAATCGCCAAGTCCGCTGGTGTGACATGGAAGCCTCGACCAGTGCAGCACGGGGCTTGCGCATCTCTTTCAGGTCTGTATCATCATACTTCTATAACCTCTTAGCTACAGTTTTGATTTTATAAAGAGACGTATATGTAGCGAGAATATTATCCTTTGCTGAGGAATGTTGACGGAATATCTAATTTTCCCAGCGAAAAGAATGGTAAATGAAATGATTTTGAACGCCTTACTTTAGGTGTTAGCAAATGTTGGCTTACAGAGCCTCCTTAGTGCAGCGGTTAGCATCGTAACCCACGAATCGCAACGGGTTTGCCTGGTTTCGAAGCCTGGAAATGGCAGCCAACTCGCAGCTGATCCAGCTGTTTATCCTCCCCATTGAGGCGGTCGATGAACGGGTACCTGTCGTAAAGCTGAGGTATATATTGTGTGTATACCAACTGCACATTAAGAAACAAGAGCGTCCCTATACCTTGGAGATGGGGCAATGAGAGTGTAAATTCTACCATGTAGCACTAGTTGAGGTATAAGATTGAAGACCTTGGACCATACTACACTTGATATCAAAAACTAATTCTTGAACGTATTTTGAGAAAACAATAATTGTTCTATAGTATCAGAGGAAATAAAGGAAGAATTGTCTGAAGAATCAGAGAAATTATTCTCCTTAAAGCAGCTAGCAAGAAGGATATTAGATTATAACTGATTAAAAGATTTTGAATTTTTTGCTAGTTGAATACAATGAGGATTCATGAAGGGTAGAGGGTTTGTAGATCAGACTTTTTACATTTGCCATGATAGTTGAGAAAATTCTAAGGAAAAAACAGACATATCTATGGAACTGGAAAAGTTTCATGTTAAACTTAAGATGAAAGGGCTGGAAAGACCTAACTCTTTTTGAGGCACATGGGGGTATCTTCTGAATGTTGTTATGATTTTTATTTTAGGGGTAGTACATATGGGAGAATAGAATTGTAGTTTTAGTGAGTGATTTGAAATAGGTGTGTGAGTATGACAAGTTTATGTGGTCAACATGGATGGTTGTGTGTAAGATTGAGGTTAGGGCATTACGCGAGATGCGAGCGAGGTGGTGTGATGACGGTAGTGGCGCTGAACCAAAGCGGAACAGAAAGGAAGTTGCCACAGTCGTTATGAACCTCAGGAGGAGTAAGATGGAGAGGTGGGTCGCTCTGATAATTCTGAAAGTCACTGGAAGTCAAAGCAAGATTTTTGGGTAATTTTACTTTTTTATTTTATTTTTTTTGTGAGCGATGTTATCGTACGTTCTAATCTAATGATCCTTACCTAGGAGTTGAGTGTTCATAGCCGAGGCCTTGCCCTGGTGAATGGAATGAATTTAAATGTAGAGTATGCTAGAAGCTTGTGTGATAGGGTAGTTGTCCTAAGCCTGTTGTATGGATATTACACCCCAGTTTACTTAGGGAAATATAGCAGTAAGTTTAGGTGCCTTAAAGAACAGAGTTAGGAATACAGATATGAGAATGAGGTGAAAAGAGATCCTTTAAAGGATTAGCGGATAATAGCCTATTGATGATACGTTCATGGAGGACGCATATCGGATGATAGGCTAGTCAGTGACATATATAGGTATATAGAGAGGTGGAACAGGTGGACAGATGTTCTGAATAAACTTTATCTATAAAGGATATTCTGTTAATATGGTCGCCTAAGATCACCTTAGCCCACCAGGGATGGGTTGTAGATGTAAGTGAAGTAAGAGGCTGTATCTGTAACTGATCAGCCCATGGAAATGGCTACGAAGTGAACGATAATTAGCATTATCTACGTAAGGATGTATAAGGAATCCACTAACCCAGGATCGCTTTTCCAGCTTTAAGAAACTGAATCAGATAACACGCTCAGAGTTCAACAGGGAGATAGCTGAGCTGTGGTGGTGGGCGTCGGGAGAACCCTCGCCGGACCTGCTGGTCGTGGGTAAGTCTCCTACAAACACCTTCCACATTTGTTCAACCTTCCATGACGGGGGCTTCCACCATAACATTGTCCACCACTATATATACAAACTGGTACAAGAACAGCCCCATCCCAACCACTGTGACTGTCCCTCATTATTTATGTAGTCTGTCTTATCAACTCTCTACGATTATATATATATATATATATATATATATATATATATATATATATATATATATATATATATATATATATATATATATTGCTTCATTGATTATATTGTCCTTATTTTCTGAATAATTCGTAGCTTTTGGGTGCGTTTGATGATCACAGGGTACACCCCATGGATAATCGGGGCGAGAAACCTGTACCTGAACAAGGCTCATGTGTACACGGGCGACATCCTTGACCTACTTGTGGAGAAACATTCCGTTATTGCGCCCCTGTTAGAACAGGTGAGATGCATGCCGTACTTGTGGATAAATCTGTTGGATCTTAATCTTCACCTCTGCACTGTAGCAGTGGTCCCTCTACAGCAGGGGATAGCACTAACGTGTTATCAATACAGGGATTCACTTATGTTGTGCTAGCCCTCTATTTGTCTATCAAGTCAGTGTCTGTTTGTCTCTGGGCATATTATCCTTGGTACCCTCCAACTAGGCCGGTACAAAAACAGCTCCTTGTCACTTGTTACACAATTACCCTCTGTAAAGTTACATCATTGTAGATTATCATTACCACTGATGAAGGTAAAACAAACGAAAGATCCTTTCGCAGATATACATATGGGTTACTTAACATTACAGTATTTTACTTTTTATTCGTTTAACCAAGTAGCCTACTTCTCCTGTGCTTTAACACTTCACCCAACTTTTTGGATAAATGCTAAAGTTCAAAATTATACTACTTCACTCCATCACAGACCCAATGATAATGTCATTTTCCCTTCGCTAATCTGTGTATTCGTCTTCATTTTTTTACATGGTAACGTATAATGAAACGTTCATTTTGTTCATCAGAAGTATGTATAAGTTATTATCTCTCTCCACTTTTACATCAGGAATTGAATAATACTTGTAGCATTTCTTTTTTTCCATGTATATCATTAGTTTGGGTGGTTGTCAGCTTTTCAGAATTCTTTACAAATTTTCTCTAAGATCTAACACACCCACTGATGTGGAATGTAACGCCAAACATTTTCTTTTTTATTAAGGAAAGTTGTCCCCACTCCCTGATATATTGAGGGTAAGTCGACCTTTTCCCTTAACACACATATGATCTTTTTAAATGTTTTACATCTTTGCAAAAAAAAAAAAAAAAGAAATTTTTTGATGCTTTAGCATAATAATAAATCACATTTCATATGCATTCTTTATTTATATATATCCTAAATATCCATAATGATTACAACACTTCCAGATTTCCCATCGGTCAAGAGTGTTGGTGCTGCCACAGAGTCGCCTCCGACCACACTCCGGGGTATGGCCCAACATGCGGGGCGCTTTATCAGATGCCATCTTTGACTGGAGTGAAATGAGCTTCCTCCATCTGCTGAAACAGCACACAGAGGGCCATGGAGACAGTGAAAAGCACAAGCACAATACCGGCCATGCTTCTTATAGTGGTCCACACAGACACATACTGCCCATTGATAAGGCTTACCGAGGTAAACCACAATCGCACAGAACCTCTGAGCAAGGCTGGACGCCGCAGTACCATTCCAGAACAAACGAGACCAGGCAGCGAACTACAGCGCCACAAGGAGATCGAAGATCACATGGCGTTACTGATGCCAACCTAAGACCACAGACCACGGAACAAGCCAATACCCAAAAGGAGGCCACAGAACAAGCTATGACCACAACGGAAAACCGAAGACCAGAGAGAACTACACGACGAACTGCGATCGTCGAGGACAACTCGAGACCAAAAGAGACCAGTGAGACACTCGAGACTACAACCGATGACCTGAAATCACAGGAGACCACAGAGAAAAGCAAGGCGCCAAATACTGACCGAAGAACGAAGAGGCCAACAGAAGAAATCGGGACTCCACAGGACAACCCAACACCATACGGGACCACAGAGCGAATCTGGACATTCTTCGACCACTTGATCCCCACAAGTTCTTCTGGGGTGTGGTGGTGGGACTCAAGCCTTCCCCTCAACCTGGCCGGCATCTTGGAGTGTAACGAGCTGTATGGTCGCGGCCTGACGTCTCATCCCATATATAGAGAGGCCGTGCTTCAGTGCATCGACGTGCAGCACGCAGGCAGCGCCACCAACAGTGACCTGGTGACTATGTTGCTTAACCTCCTCTGCAACTCGGTGGCAGGACTGCATCGCAGTTACTGCTGCACATAGAGTTTGTACCTATGACTCATACTGCCACACTATAGTCCCTCCTGATTGACATTGTACTGTGATGATGGAGAGTTTCATAATGTAAAGTCCCATAATCGTTCAGTTTATTTCAGATGTTGCGTATTCCAAAACTACATAAGCAAGCATGCTTTTAAGAATGTCATCTTTGAATTGACAGGTTAAAGGAGTCCTGCCCTATCTCCACATTACTTGAACATATTCAACATTGGAGTCAGCGAAATATGAGCAGATTTCCTCCACACAGATTTCCTCCAACAACTTGAGTCAGTCCTCACCGGTTCTTCAACCAGCACCACTGTATTCATGTAAAGTGTACTTAACTGAGATAGAATAAAGTGCTTGTCAGTTAATCTTTTGGAGAATATAATTCCTGTCTTCTATATGATTAATTATTAGCCATGCGCACATTCTGCGTGTTTTCTAGTTATCACTGACATGAATTTAATTACATCAGATGAGACGGAATTTTATTAGCGATATAATTACTGTATGTGAATAAAAGAGGCTACAACATGTAAGAAATGCCAGTACATTTACGTAAATGAATTCAAAGTCAGATGCATTAAGCCTTTGGTAGACATAAATAGATAGACTAAACCTAAAGAAACCCATTAACCTTATATGTAAAGCATACTGCAATCTAACACCATAAGTCGAGCACGGGTGTGAATAATCTTAGGACAAGTGTATAAAAGAAGATAAATAAGTGGACTACAGCTTATATAACTATTTGAGCCTGTATCCCTCAAAATACGGCGGTGTTTTTGACGGATATGTTAACAATTCAATTCGAAATAATATACTGTCCCTGTAAAGATATTTATCATTATAATATAACTCTTCAAAATAAGATTGGATGTATACATGAGAAAATAGGCGTAATATTAATGAAAAGTGATTGTGCTGCATGTTGGGACGAGGTAAAGTTGGCGGGCTTTTGACCAGCTGTTTCAGTTGTTTGTTTATCTCGGCGTCTCGGCAGCTTTTCCTTCACGTTTGTTGTCACGGTTTCAGCATGGGAATATTAGGGCTGGCGAAGCTTATAGCAGATGTTGCACCATCAGCAGTCAAAGAAAATGAGATCAAAAACTATTTTGGTATGAAGTTAAATGAGCTGTTGTTTTTGTTTGCGCATGGGTCTCTAAATTGTCCTTCGCATGAGGGAGATGTACGGCAGAAAGCATTTTTGATAATGTCCCACAGTAAAGTTCCAGGTTTGGAGTACCACAGTAATGACATGGATGTGGAATAAAAGCACGTCAATGGTCGTCTTATAAGTAGCAGAATAGATATTGAATGGCTTGCATTACACCTCTTTACCTGGTATCAAAAGATATAAGATTGAGTGGAGCGTCAGTGTCAATCAGCGGAACATAGATAAAAACTTCACTTATCTTCAATTACAGGTCGAGATTTTCCTTAGTATTCAGTATTGTATCGAAATAATATAGACACTGTCATTATGTGTAATGAGGACCACATTAAAATGAAATATTTCAGTACAACTTTGTATATTACCAAATTATTTTCACATTTACGTCATCTTCCTTTTGTCACAGTGGAAATTCACTGGTGGTTCGTATGGGTTTTCTTGATTTATGGAAGGGTTTCCTTTACTTTTTATTTAAATATTCCCGGTCTTATCCCTCCCTACTATCATTATCTATTACCGTTGAATTAAAAGTAATTTTCCATACCATGATCTGCTAGTCTGTAGTATTTCTTCTGAGTCTAAGGAGTTCAGTGATATGCATTTCATCTAGACAATAAGTTAAGTGTCATCTTTTTCGACTTGGTGAATTTAACTTCTGAGAATCAAAGAAAATTGTGTCGGGGGAATTGTTATAGGATGCATAATATTGAAGGATGCAAATGTTAGGTTTCTTGGTTTAATAATGTTTCTGCCAAGTCTAATTTAGCTCATTGCAGTTAGCATTTGATATTGATTAATTCTAGAGAATAAAATAACAGTTATGGAATGTAGTTTGTGATAGCATATGTTTGTTATTTAATAAGGGATTTTATATGGAGTGATAGCTTTGAGGTAAAATTTGGGATTAATTAATGTATTGATATGTAAAACTGGTTAGAAAAATCAAGAGAATCTACAAAATCCTCACTAGATCTCAGTAGAACCACAAATACCTCATCAAATCTCATTTAGTACCTTAAATGCTCAGTAAAAAGGTGATTTATTAGTCAGGCTTGGCATTGCTCTTAGCTCTGAATATTGATCAGTTGTGCTCAGCAATGCTAGTGTAGTGGTTTGAGAATATAGTTACATGAGGGAGCATGATTTTAAGCACTATGTTTTATTACACAAGATTAAATCGGTTTGTTAAGGAAAATATAGGGTTATTAATGTAAGAGATAATAAACTTTTTTAAGATATCATCAAAACTAATGAAAACCTTGCCTTACCTCCTTAGTGGTCAAAATTTATGTTTAAAATTGTATTATCTGCTTTTGCATTAATTGACTGAGCACTTTCCCTGATATGCCTTACCCTTGGTACTATCCCACTCTTTCATATAGTATTTTTCATTGAAATGTAATGCTCCCAACCTTGCTTCATAATCATTATTGTATTCTCAGAACATTTTACATACTAGCATTTCAGAACAAATGCAATGCTAAAAATGATGTGGAACTAATGCGGACCATTATCTGTGTTTTTTCTTTAAAGCAGCAGATGACCTTGAAAAGAGAGAGTGCCTCTCTCCCCATCCCTTACCCTCTCAGTATTAACCTAACCTAACATTCTTTAACTCATTTACTTCAGTTGGTGCATAGATGCATGCTGCATGTTAATTATTCTTGAATCTGCCACTTCTGCCTCTAGGTGAAATATATAGCCATTTATGCTTGTGGTAGCATCCCATCTATTGTTTTGAGATCCTACAATCAAAACATTTTCCCTACTCTAGTAAATTTGTGTGTTATCACAGAGCCCTGTATGAGATCTGTGCCCTTATGTTCTGTGATGATTTGTGAAGCTGTAGCATTGTTAGGAAATGATAGATGCTAGTAATGAAAACCCTTGGTAATTTAGCTTGTTACTAAAACACTGAAAAATAGGACACTTATTGCTTCATATATTACAAGACCTTTGGTTGGCACAGGTCTTGTGTAATAGGTATTGGTGATTTCTTCAAGTTTATCACTTACTTTTGCATTGTTTAGCCTTAGGATTTTTCTAATTTTCAAAGCCCTTCTATTTATCACATTTTTTTAGAATAAAATATAATGCTTTTAAGTACAGTATCTATGTAGATCACCTCTACTAAGTGTAATGGTTCTCTGATGTGCATTTCTTCCAAATATGTAATTTATTATTGTGGTACTCCAAAAGTAAGATTTTACTACTCAATCATGTATTCAAGGACAATGTCAAGCAAGGACTTTGTGGATCCAGAGACATGGAGTTTACTCACAGAAAAGTTAAAGGGTATAGCAGGATGTGCAAGGCTATTTCTGCATTTAAGGTTATACCACATGATATTTTGTAAGTTACCTAGCTGAAACTTTTTCTAGAGATTGCTCATCACAGTTAGGCAAATTTCACATGTCCCTTCTGACTGTACAACTTTTTGCCACAGTAAGGTAGGACTCCATATTTTACTTAAAATGGTAGTTTTGTTGTATATGGTTCTGTTACTGATCTTAATGTGCCAGATTAAGTTAGGATATGTTTTTTACCTTGTTTACTTAGTGTCCCTCCCTCCAATTTTTACAGTTTCATTGCCTTGCTCACGTTGAGGGCTCATAATTTCATGATAGTGAATGATGTTATGCATCACATTTCCTTCTCTAGTTCTGTTTGAATAACTGTAAGGATCTCACATATGATTCTTATCAATTGTGGGTGTATAGTAAGTTGTTATGATTAAAGGGAAAATTACCTGGAAAATCATTCTACCTTTCGTGATCATTTTAAACAAAGTTAGGGTAGATTAGTGTGTTTAGTTTGGTGTTGTCTTCCTCTTCTGTCATTTTTTTGATACATACAAATCGCTCTACCAACCCAAGAAACCTAACATAACCTTGCCTTTATAGAGTGGCAGGGAGAGGTGGAATGAAGTTCTACTATAATGCTTCCCTTTAATCGATATTTGTTGCTTTCCATATTAATTTTCGATGTGACTAAGGTAACATTTAAAATAAGTAAAACTTTAGGGATGCAACAAATACATCTCACAAGTATTGATGAAGCATTGAAGATCATTTGCTGTGGAGTATGGATGAAGCATTGAGGATCATTTGCTACATAGTAGAACTCTGCGGTGATCACCTCGTGGACTGTTAGGAAAGGTTGGATTAGGTTTCTTGATTTGGTATTGTGTTCCCTTTTTCAGCAAATCTGTGGATTTACTAAAGAAACAGCATACAGTAGTACCAACCTAAGAAGCCAAACCTAATCTAACACTCTTTAAAACAATTGCTGCATGTAGATTAAAGGCATGCTAACTGTAACAGATCCATTGATGGGATTTTCATTCATACTGATAAATTAGAATTGCTGCATCCTTAAAGAAAAAGTTTTACAGGTTTAGTGTGTACTCCATTATAATGAATGATTTTAACTTTCTTGTAGTGATGTTGATTTTGTTGTGTAATATTTAGTACTAAAGTGAACATTATAAGATTGATTGTCATTATCATCATTTTAGGCCGTAAAGTGGCTGTTGATGCATCAATGAGTTTGTACCAGTTCCTTGTTGCTGTTCGACAGGAAGGGAATATGCTCATGTCAGCTGATGGAGAAACAACAAGGTAGATGTGCAATTTTTAGAATGTTGATAAGCTATAGTACCCGTTTCAGACACTTGAACCCATGTTACGTTAAAAGGAATCACATTATCTGACCCCCTTTTTTACTTATTTGTTAAATACTGATGCAGTAATTATTTATATCCCTGTTTAAACAGAAGTGTTTTGCCTCTGGAAGTTTTGTCTTCTATTATATTTATGCCTGCCTATGATGAGGAGATGATGTGGCATTGATTGACTGTTCTTACTCAACCATTATAGACTGAGACAAACACTGGCAGTGGATTTGATACTGGCTGTTCTTAAAAATTTGTAATTTCATCTCTTGACTAACATTGGGTACAAGCTCGTGTAGTTCATGGTATGCACACTCATATCTGTTACAAGATATTAGATATATTTTTAGTGAGCGTTATTATATTATGTAACTTATTTTTGGTTGTCAATATTTTTTATATTTTCAGAAATGTAAAATTGTTCTGTTTGGCAGAACACAAACACTGACTTAATGTATCCCAAGACTCTTCATGCCCACTATGTAACTACTGCAATGAAGACAATATGCACTTACAGCTCTGTTATCTCACACTTCCCCTGCTTTAGACACACACACACAACATTTCTGCACTTTATGATCTGTGGTCTGTTCAGTGGATATGACTGACTTTCTGAGCATTGCAGGGGCTCCACAGAAGGTAAAAGGGGTTCTTTGGGCAGGAAGGAAGGGAGTGTCACTGGTATACGAGTAAAAGATATCAGTAAAGCAGTACAGAAGTGAGAAGATATGTATATGAGAGACATGAAAAATGACCACATGCCTAATGATTGCATTGATGAAGTGTTTGTTCTCATGTTTTAAGTGAAAGAGAGTAAAATTTGTCATCAGAATTAAACAGAAATTGGTTCATTGATCATAGTTGGGGAGATAATTGAGTTGCTTCAATCAAGCATTAGACAGTTGCTAAAATTGAATAACACCAATAAATGCAGTTAAGCTAAGCAGGTTTGAAATGTGTATAACTCTTGAATTAATGGAAGTATCTTTTTATGATTTTAGTGTATGACCTCAAGATCACGAAGGAAGAAAGGGAAAATAGATTCAGTAAACATTTTTGGTAAAAAATGTAAATTTTTTTTATAAGTAGTTAATGATAATGTTAGATAATGATTAAATGAAAATAGCTATGATCTATTATCATTGATATTAAACTTGGACAGCATAATAATGTAACATTGTAAAGACATGGTTATGGTAATGTATTAGGTACATTGTTAATAAACCGGTTGTTATGATACTGGGTTGTCTTGATAAACAGTCATTGTTGAGACTAATGTTTTACTGATTGTTTTTTAGACTATAACACAGCTTTGTGATTGGGCATCCTTGATAATGGTGGAAGTTTAAACTGTTTCATTCTAAAGTTGATAAATTAGTATCATAATATCACTTTCATTGCAACCATAACAGGGTCTTTAACTGATGCTTTTTCACAATATGGAGCTTGAAATTAAGTTACAGACCAACACAAACTGGTTAAGGTAATTAAGAAGTTTGTCAACCTCTTCCTCTTCAGCTTTACTTGTGCTGGCTTGGCCTGTAAGACCAGATTCCCTTTGCTTTCTGATAACATCTTGGAAAAATTCTGTTTTATAGGAATGCCCAACAACTTGAAGCACAATCCCATTCATATTGGGAGACTAATATAGATTTCACCTTTGTATCATTTTAATTTTGCTCTTGTTTTCTTCCATTGCACCTCACAACTTACCCTCTTGTGCCTGCTGGAGGGACCAGGCTGATCCCAATAACAAGTGATATTCATGATGCACAGTAAAATTAGTTTAGGGTTCAGGACTCACTTTAAATTACTGATAAATTCCATCATGGTTTAGTTATTCCACGTGATGGTGGCAAATTGTGAAAACAGGATTGTTTTGGTTGCATGGGATTGCTGTAATGTGATTGTTCAGTTGCGAATGTCTTAAAGGTAGTAAGTTTCTGAGAAGCATTGAGCATGTTGTTTCGTGTGCTGTGATTGGTCCACTTTCTCTCTTTGTGAAAAGGATGAAGATGACCTCCCGGTGTCAGCACACTCGTCTCCCTAGGTGATACGGTGAAGAAGACCTTTTTGTTAGGAAAATGAGCCTTATTGTTTATGCCATACTCTGTCTCTTGGTATTCAGTTTGAAAGAGGGAAGTTTGAAGATTATTATGAAAGTGTCAAACACCCATTTCCATAAGCTTTGTTGCTTTCCTAGTTCTTGCTCATAGTGCCTCATATGGTAAGACTGTGATTATCACTTGAAAAAGTTTTGTGAAATCATTTAGATGAAGAAAAAGGTTGATTTAGAAAGGGATGAATATGTGTGAACCAGATTTTGGACTTGTTGGAGACTTTTAGTGATATAAGAGAGACAATGGTCGCCATTCATGGATTTAGAAAAGGTATGTGTGAAATTTAGTAGGAAATGATATTAAGGATTTGTCCATAGTAATATTGGGAGAATCAATAGTATTGTTAAAAGAGCTCATGTAATGGAAGTGGTGTTTGTGTTAGTGAATGAATGGTTGGATGCTTTTGTGGGTGTGCATCAAGTTTGTGTTGTTTAATGTTACTGTGGTTGTTTTAGCGAATGGCACAGATTATAAGATGAGAATGAGGAAGGGTGTGGAACATAATAGAACCTTGGTGCAGGTTTTGGTCTTTCCTTGGGAGGGCTGTGTTTGGGTTGTCTCTTGGTGTCAGGTTGGTAGATAGAAGTTTGTGAACTACAGGTGCTCAGGAAGGTACTTTTATATACATTTAGGAATGTTGAACTTCTGCACAGAAAACTGTAGGCCCTATGTTTCAGGATTGCTGATTTTAACTTTATATAATTAAAACTAAGCTGTAAAATTAGATTTATGGTACTGCACTTTATTTTGTCTTGAGTATCATATATCTCCTTTTGTTTCACTGACCTCTTGTTTTTACACATTTTCTTAGAATCTTTTTCATTAACATTGTTATGCTGTCCTTTTTCTTATTCTCTTTCATCTATTCCTTGATTTCCTTTTAAGACCTTAGTCTGAGTTAGGACTCCTGTCCATGATTAGAATCTTTGTCTCAGAAGAGTATATAATTTTGTATTTGTTTTCAGCCACTTAATGGGTTTCTTCTACCGAACAATTCGTATGGTGGAGAATGGTATTAAACCAGTTTATGTTTTTGATGGTAAACCACCAACCATGAAGGGAGGAGAATTAGCCAAGCGACAAGAACGTAGAGAGGAAGCTCAGAAGGCTTTGGAGGTAGCTACAGAAGCAGGTATGATTCTGTTCATGATTCTCAGTTTTTTATAACAATCTTTACCTTTGGGTACAGCACTCATCATGAAGCCCATGGTATTCTTGTCGTTGCACTATTGAAATTTGACAAGTTTTTAGACTGTTTGAAATCACATAAGCTTTAATCCTGTTTTGAGTTATTTTGCTCTGATTTACATGGGTGTGAATCAAGTGCATGCACATACATATAGGAATGCATTTTTAGTGAGAATCGCATTTGCACACCTGGGGTTCCAGAATCGCATTAGCACACCTGGGGTTCCTGTCCTCATTCTTGCAGGCAGGGATGCTCACTTCCTTGGGTTTACATTTGCTACTCAGCTACTGTGGTTTTTGGGATTGATAAAGTTTTTGGAAATAAAGATTCTAAGGTTTTCATGCATTGCCAAGGACCTTTTATTTGGTTCTAGTGTGTATTGTTGGAAGCTGAGTGATAGGATTAAGGGCTGTGATAATTGAAATATATTGATTTTCTATATACCTGAGATTTTTACAGTTTTTTGCTGTTCTAATTAAGGGAGAGATATCTGTATAATCATGAGATATTTTAGTTGCAAGAGAAGTTTCTTGGTAAAGTATTAGAAACGTAAGTAAAAAGCTTTGATAGATAAAGTTGATAGCGAAATATGTTTTTCATCACTTTTGAATGTCAAATTGCCATTGTTTGTTTGACATCTTTAGGGGATTTTATTATTACAGATCTAGAAGGCCTAAATCGGTGTTTTAGTACTGCAGGAAGCACAAAAGCTAACCTCATAATGTAAATGAAGGGAAGGATTTTAGTTGGAGACTTGAAAGTAAAGAGGAGAAACAGCCTTGAACATTTGAGTTATAGATAGAAAAATATTAGGTGAAGAAGTAGACACAAGATGTTATGTAGATGGGAGTTTGGATTTAAGATTGCAGATGTTGCAGAAATGAACAGAGTTTATGAGCAGTGTTGTAAGAAATGAGGTGGGCTCCAGTCTCTTGATGACAATTGATAAGGCTCTGGGAACCATCCAGCCTTCCTTAACTGGTAATACTGTTCCAGTTTAGTGCTGGAGAATCATTATATTGTTGTTCTGCCAGCATTTAGTCTATTGTATATAGTCAGGAAAATCAAGAGTGGAGAGTATGAAGTTGTGTGAGTAGGGTGTTGTAAAGGGTTATGTGTGAGACGGAGACAGTGTGAATTTGTGGACTGAATGCTAGCAACCCATGTGTAGGTAAGAAAAAACTTAGCTTGAAGGGGAAAGACAAACACAGCAGTGCTGGCTCACTGCAACACTACCACTAACCCTCCTAATACCCAGATGGTCCTGGTCTTTGCTTGGTTGTGACCTACTGCTGTACCTATAAATGAGGTTATATGCTCATTTTGTCTTGTGAAATTGTGGTTCTCAAGAAATACAACATTAGGAAAGCATCAAGAACTTAAGCTTAAACATTTGGCCAGACCTGTTGAGAAAGATGCAGATTTGGAGAAATAAACTGAATAGGTAAATCTATAGAGGGGAAGCATTTATATTATATTATCAGGAACTCATAAAGTCCCTTACAATTGTGTGGCATGATCTGTCAACATGTCTGGTGAGTACCCTGCTCATGCTTTTAATTACTTAATGTTTCCATGTTTTTGGGTTATATTGGCTTGATTTAGAAGTTTCTCAGCTATCTTCTACATTTATTGAAGTCTTAACCATCTTGAGATCCAGTTAGCTCAGGTCAATGGGGTTTCATCGTACACTGTAACAGAATTGATAAAAATAGGATCATATACTGAAGAGGTGATGTGGTTGTTGCAGGATTACACTTTGGTTTCCTGTTATATTTGTCATCACTGAAAACACTTGTCATTATTAGTTTCTTGTTTGATTGATTGCAATTTTAGTTGCTGTATTGTCCAAGCCAGAGAAGCATAGAGTAGTGACTTACAGATGTGATTTTACAGGTAACATGGAGGAGATGGACAAATTCAGCCGTCGCCTTGTGAAGGTGACTAAGACTCACACAGAAGAGGCAAAGACTCTGTTAAAACTTATGGGTATCCCATTTGTAGATGCCCCATGTGAAGCTGAGGCCCAGTGTGCTATTCTAGCCAAGTCTGGCAAAGTAAGAAATGATTGTTTTGAAGTTATTTCATCTTTTGATTTTGAGTTGCAGTACAAGTGTGGTGAAATTGATATACTTTCATCTCACCTTCACTTTTGCTTAAATCCATTTAACTTTCATTAGTAATCTGCTCATTTCTATTGAAAGAAATTTGTTTTACACAAAATTGCTTTCCAATTGTTGCTTATACAGATCATGTTTTAATACCTTTGAATGCATATGGGAAATAGGTATTATAACAGATAATGAAAGCTACTGGAGGGTCCAGGGTACAGACTGATGATAGTGAAAAGTTATTACTCATAAATGATGGACATAAGAAGACTGCCAAATGATACCACAGAAAGATAAGGTCCCATAAGAATGATGCCAATTTCATGTGCTTGAGGGTGTTTAGTATTCAGAAATGTTATGGTTCAGCCAATGGAAAATATCCAGACTGCTTTTAATAAATATATATGGAATGACTTGCTGATATGCTGGCTATTGTCATTATGCAGGCCTATGGGCCATGGCTGCAAGTGGCCTTACTGATAAAAAGAACTATAATACAACTTACTCCTAAATGTAGCAATATGGTTAGTGTGAGCCCCTGGTATTAATGTGAGTTTATACTACATGAAGCATACCACCTTGAAAATCAGATTTACAACTCTCTGTATCAATTTTTCTTTATCCTGCCTTATATCAAAATGTTCCTGTTATGCCATTGTTAGTTTTGGCTTACAGCTACCCAAATATTGTTTCCTTACTAAACTGAATAACCTTGTTTCTATCAATTACTCTTACAGGATTGGATTGTATTGTTGGAACAATTGCATCATCGCTGTGTAAGAAGAGAAGGAAAGGTGGTGCCAAATTCAGAAATGATATTTCTTTTTTATGCAGTTGAAAGTAACCTGATAGGAGTTTAATGTATTTTTTTTTTTTTTTACTGATAATAACAGGAAGTATATCCAGAGATGCTGTATTTATGAAGTGTCTTTCAGGTGTATGGTGTAGCAACAGAGGATATGGATGCTTTGACATTTGGTACCCCTATCCTCCTGAGGCACTTGACCTTCAGTGAAGCCCGGAAGATGCCTATTAAGGAGTTTCATTTGAGCAAGGTTTTAGTTGAGTTGGATGTTACTCAGGAGGAGGTGAGATCAGTAAAATTTTTGTGTAAAAGTAGATATGATTTTAATTGCAGTCTTTCTTCGACTGTTTCCTGGCGCTGCCTCGCTGATTTGGGAAACAGCGAGCAATTATACAAAAAATTAAATATATTATTTATTTATTTATTTATTTATTAATTATACTTTATCGCTGTTTTCCGCATTTGCAAGGTAGCACCAGCAAACAGATGAAGAAAGACCCATCCACTCATAAACACACACATATATACATACACGCACATATATGCACAATACATACATGTACATACCAACATATACATATATACATACATATACATACACATGCATATACACATATACACATGTAC